>JAHBCN010016512.1:0-19467 GCA_019359885.1 Listronotus oregonensis
TTAGATTTTTGGTTTCTTAAACTTACATTATCAACTTTATAAGCTAGACATACTGTAGACACATAATATTTAACGGTTTCTGTTACAATGGATACCTAGGTACCAAAGGTTACTAAACATTTTTAACCACTGTTATTCTGTCTTATAAATGTTTGTTATTAGTGAAAAGTATATGCCTAAAAAGCAGTTATAAAAATTTTTACTTTTTAATGTACAACCAGAATCTTAGGATTGGATTAAACTCATTTACACTATCTTGCCCTTCTTTTATCACAAAATTGGTGATAAGTACATGAAACTATCATACAATGTTTGAAATTTATTTTGAAAAAATCTTGTTTTTATTTATTTACAAAGATTTTGGTATAAATACAAAACTCACAAAAATATCGATCATTTAAATAGAAGGCTTCTTTACATATTATATCAGATGACATAAAATCCAATATTACACAATTATTTTAAATATTCTATGGTAGTATCGTTTAATAACCAACAATTTTGTGCAAAAAAAAAAAAACAGTGAATGCTTGAATTTGACATTTGATGATTCCTTTATGATATTAAAAAAGAATATGGAAGTCCGGCTCTGACTATATTTTGCGCAAACTCCGGGGGCCCAAACCCTTTCCCGCTGCCCGCACTGGAAAATTTTTGATATTGGGCTTCCTCCCCTTTTAAAACTTCCTTGATACCAATACGGACAGACATACCAAGACATACATCCATCCAAAGTAAAAAAAATTACATAATTAAAATTGTATTATTATACAGAAAAAAAACTATTATTATTACAATGAATTTGGCCTATTTTTTACCAATTGTTCCTAATTAGTGTTACCATTGTTAAACTTTGGCAAGAGTGTTCGTTAAGATGGCAGCTTGTGAACATATTTTCTCCTGATGGACGCCCGCTCGAGTAAGCGAGCATCCCAACCTATTATTGTTTTTTGCGTTTATAGTAAAAACTATAATTGTCTTTGACTGTATCATCTTTACAGTTAATATTAAAGTTCCTAAAAGAACGATCAAAAATATTTTAACCGCCAAATAGCATCAAAAGTGGTTTTATTTGCCCACAGCAAAGCACTTTATTGGAAAGAAATCTAAAGGCTCGTAACAATATAAAGTAACGACCTCAATTTCCAGTATTTTTCGTGACACTATAACAATGTCGTTAGTCGTTAGAGGCACCCGCATCGCAAATAAGCACTGTGGGGGTTAAAAGGGGGTAAATCGGGAGTTAGGGTGGTTGATTCGGAATAACGCTGCAAATATACAGGTTGGTTTGGGAAATCACAGGAAAATACGAGGCCTGGGACACACAAGAGGCATGTTAAACTCGCGAATTTGAAAGTAAAATACCTCGGGGTAACGGCTGACAGAGGAAAAAGGTTATAGGTATTATTGTTTTATTTGTATTAGCCAGTTTAAGCTTTATTTTTATGTCTTAATATGACTAATTAGAAGAAATAAAAACCTAGAAACTGTGGGTTACTAACTAAGAAACTAACCAAATACAAACACTTTTATTTACACCA
This sequence comes from Listronotus oregonensis, assembly GCA_019359885.1. NCBI lineage: Eukaryota > Metazoa > Arthropoda > Insecta > Coleoptera > Curculionidae > Listronotus > Listronotus oregonensis. Next base: position 1,542 of record JAHBCN010016512.1, read on the forward strand.
AAAGTATTTGATCTGGTCCCAGGGTATAGCCTACTTATAATTTTAAAAGACGTAAAAATATATATATATATATATATATATATATATATATATATATATATATATATATATATATATATATATATATATATATTTTATATATATATATATATATACAAAGGTAAGTCTGTAAGTGGGACCCCATTTTATTTAAATATTCAAATTGGAAAAAATGTTTTATACTTTTGGTTTTTGCTGTTATATTTTGCGAACAACTGTATACAGGATGATCAAAAAACCCGTACAAGGACAAAGTTATTTTTTTTAAATGACTCCCTATATTTTTTGTTTCATTTTTGTTTTCTGCATAAAATTTTAGATATTTTTTATCTGTCATATCCTATTCTTATATTCAATTGTTTACGAGATATTCGCATTTACAAATACAAATTTAGAATTGAAAAATCCGCCCATCTCTTAATGTTGTTTTACGTTTCTATGGTTTTAGCGGTTTTTGTAGAGTGACAAAACAGCCATAACAATAATTAATAAGTAATTAGATATCACATGACGAGTAGAAATACGTAAAACTTTAAACAAGAAAAAAACGATTAAAACATTTTTTTTTACAGATTAATAAAACTGACATTTTTATTAATCTCTATAGCATAAATATGGTTATTAGGCAACTCTTAAAAAACCGCTGAAACCATAAAAAAGTAAAACAACATTAAAAGATGAGCGGTTTTTCCCTTCTAAATTTGTATTTAAATGCGAATATCTTGTAAACACTTGAATATAGGGATATAAAATGCTGAAAAAAATTTAAAATTTTATGCAGAAAACAAAAATGTAACAAAAATATAGGAGTCATTTAAAAAAATTAACTTTGTTCTTGCGGACTTTTTTGATACACCCTGTATACATAACGTTGTTTGCAAAATATAGAGCAGCAAAAACCAAATTTTTTTATAAAACTTTTTCCAATTTGAATATTTAAAAAATGGGGTCTCACTTCACAGAAATTTTTTTTGTAAAATATGACCGAGTAGTCAATTTTTATTTTCTACGTTTGGGGTTTTTTAAATCATCATAATTTTTTTTTTTCATTGGAGCCATATTGGTTTTTACGCAGCCAAATATGCTTTTTTTTTTGATTTCAACAATGTATAACATGTTATAATTTAAGAGTTTATAACCTCATTTATTAAAAAAACAAATATTTTCTAGTTGGCCTTGATTTCGGCGAACGTCATTTTTTTTTTGAAAACAATAAAAATTAGTAATTGGCAAAATGGATAAGCTAAACAGATTTTTGAAATGGGCCCGGAACATAGCTATAACGTTAATACCGTGTTACAACAAAACTACACGTAACAATTAAATTTAAAAACAAGTGAAAAAAAAACAAAAAAAAGTGGCTAAACTAATATTCCTACTAAAAGGGAGATGTAAAATAACAAAAATTCAAAATGTTGTCCATTTTTCTCAAAATTTTAAACGATTTTTTTTTAAATAGCCCCTAACTCCCCAAAAAAATGGTTGACTTAGGTATGTGGAATTTTATCAACACCCTGGCTGAAAATTTGGGTTTTTTTAAAATGTTGGTTAACTGCAGCATCTCGTTGTCATTTTTTAAACGTATTCTTAGGTCGGGGTTTTTTTTAAAACTTCGAATTTAACAAATTTGTAACCAGTTTTCGAAAGTATGTTAGTTTAGGATGCTCCCGGAAAATTGTCGAAATACGTTTGCGATCTATATTAACATTTCTAATGTTTGGGGGAATAATGTTGCAAAATATAATTTTTTCTTTAAATAATTAACCATTTTACAAAGTTGAAAATTTTTAATAACACCCGAGCAACTTGATAATGACGCTAAACTTCCCCGGAAAACCCAAGGCCAACTGAGAAAATATTTTAAGGTTATAAACTTTAAAATTAAAATTTATACATTGTTGAAATAAGGAAAAAAGCACTATTGCTGCGAAAAAATAAAATGGCCCCTTTTTTGAAAAATTAAAGTTAATGATTCATCAACTTTATTTTTTATATGGGCGCCTTTTTGTTGTAACAGGTATTAACGTTATAGCTATGTTCCCGAAACTCATTTCTGTAAAATATCTGTTCAGCTTATCTATTTTGCCAATTACTAACATTTTTTGCTTCCAAAAAAAGTACTTTCCCCCGGAATCAAGGCCAACTGAAAAAATTTTTTTTTTGAAATAAATTAGGTTATAAACTTTAAATTATAACATGTTATACATTGTTGAAATAGAATAAAAAGCACTATTTGGCTGCAAAAATCCATATGGGTCCATAAAAAAAAATAAAGTTGATGATGATTCTAAAAACCCGAAACGTAAAAATAAAAATTGACTACTCGGTCATATTCTAAAAAAAAAATTGCTTTAAAAATTTTTTTCAGTTTGAAAAATTTTAAATTTTAAAAAAAAATATTTTCGAAAATCATGTTTCAGGTTTTTAAAATTTCTCAAAACCTGAATAAATAATACCATGTAGAAAAGGGGGGTTAGCTTACTAACATAATTGCCCAAAAATTTCCCCATTTAACCATTTTCTATCTATCGGGTTTCAAGATCCCATACATTCCCCCAATTTGGGACACACTGTATTTATTTAATATAATCATATAAAACATGTAAAATCTACACAAAAACATTACTGAGGATTGGTTGTTATGCGAATAAAAAATATATTGCACGAGATATGATACAGCGACAAAAACGTTGACCTTTTCCTTTTGTGTTCTGTAGCATCATTTCTTTTTGAAAACCAACAGTAGTCGCCCAACATAGATGGGTTCCAGCGCCCCTGCTATCTTGTTTCCATCGTCCCGATTCCTGGAAAACTCTCCCCCTTGTTCGTCGCTTACTGCCATCAAATTTTCCGGGAAAAAATCAAATGGTAGTGCAAAAAATGTATTTTTAGAAGTAATTTATAGATTTTCAACAATTTATCTGTGAGGTTTCCATCTTTCTTGTTGCCCAGAAATCCTTTCCCTGCAGTACAAAACTCCCTTTTCATTAAATTGTTCTTCAAAACGGAATGTCATCTTTCTAAAGGGCCCATAAATATGCCTTCTTTTAATTTTACATACTTAGTTAAGGAAATATTTCTCTTAGGTACTGAAACCACACCTTCTTTGTCCATAAATTTGACAAAGTTTTTATTGCCAAGGAAAAGGGGAGGGGTAGCAAAACCTTTTTTGAGTTAACAAGGGGCATTTTTTATGTTTAAACGGGTTCAAAAGAAGTTCTATGGGCCAATTCTTTCTACTGCAGTGTTCTTTTTTTGCCCACTGTCCCACAGACACAAAAAACAGCAAAACTTTGTAAAACCCCTTGAAGTCCAAGCAAAGACCTATGATTTTTTTAAAACTCCACGGATGTCCCCACTGAATTTGGATTCCCCCAAAATTTTGGGGTTCGGGGCAAATGTTTTTCTCAAAAACGGTATAATTATCGTAATTTTCAAAAACTATATAAAGCCAACACAAATCTAGGCTTCTGCTGTAATAGTTTTTTTTAAAATTTTGGGTTTAGTTTTTAATATTTCCAAAAAGTCACCCTTTCGTTATGTTTAGATATATTTTCTCTTAACTCGACTTATATTTCAAAAATCCGTTACAGAAAGGCATGTTATTTCCTTACCTTTAAAATGGTGTAAATTTATGTCATTTAAGTAAAAAATAGTTACCGAAAAACGTTATCTCCTGTAGGCTTGCAATCGGAAACAACATCGCATCGATACAAAATTTGGAAAAAACCCTTAAATAAAATATAAAAAATTTTTTAAAAGGGGCTTTTGAAAATTGGGTATAAGTTTTGGTTTAAGTTCTCCCCGGCGGGTTTCCTTTTGTCGCCGACCTTTAAAAGGCACGGGCGGGGGTGTTTTTTAGCGGTTTAAATAGGGGCCCAACCTTTCTTTTTAAAACCAAACCGATTTTTAAAATATTGGGGTTTTGCTTAAGGTTTTTGTTTTTTCCATAGGTTTCTTTTATTATCACTGAATGGGCTTAAGGTATAGATGGTTTTTTGTTTCTATTATGAAGCATGACTGCTTTTAGGCTGTATTTCGATAAATCTATGAATGAACGCCACTCGCTAGGATTATGTTCCACATCATCAATATCACAACAACATAAACTAGTAATGAGCGAGACCGGTCTTGGTCTTGGTTTTGCAGCAAGACCAAGACCGAGACCAAAAACTGCCTTCTCGCTTGCAAGACCAAGACCAAGACCGGGGTATGCAAGACCAAGACCAAGACCGAGGGGTGCAAGACTACGCAAGACCAAGACCGACCTGCAAGACTCTTGCACTTTTGTCATTTTTTTAAGTTATAATATTCATTTTTATATTCAATATACAGGAGGTATTTCATACAGACATGACAAAAATGTGTCGAGAACTGCCTAAAAAGGCGATTATTTTATGAGTAACAGGTTTTTTTAATAAAATAATAATTAAATCGATCACTTCGTTTTTTAATAAAATTATCTAAAAACGATAACTAGTAGATTCAGTAACATGTTTTAAAAATAATAAGATTGTGACTCAATGGTCCGACAAAGCTCGATGTCTCCAAAACCGTTTACGACAAAGAAAAACTAAAAGTACAAAAGTTATGGAAGCTGAAAATTACTTACCTATTCCTAATGTTTTTTATTAGGTATCTAGTGATGCTACTTACTGGATCAAAAATTTCCAAAATCCAGGAAAACATTATTATTGTGCCACACTGTAAGAAGTGGCATCATTAGATTGCTCCTTTAAACTAAGATATAAATGTAAAAGTGATGGTTTAATAAAAAATATATTTGTCATTTTATAAAGGAATACTTTTTATATAAATGGATTTTAAATTTCACTTCCGGTTTAGACGGAAAAGTCAAAACAATGCCAAAAGTATAATGATGACGTCATTTTTGTCAAAACCGAAAATGATATATAAAAAACCATCTACGTCGACATTGTACCTATATGACAGTTCAAGAATTTCCAGCATAATATACAGGGAAGCGATTTTTTAAATGAATTTTTTGCTATAATTTTTCTATTTTAGGTTAAAAGCTAAAAATAAGGAAGTTTTCTTGAGTGGTAGTGAATTTTTTGGAAAATTCTGAAATAGAAAATAATTTTACATTTTACGCCCTTTTTTTCTATAATTTTTGTATATTCAGTTTTTTACCATTATGAACGGTTTCGGATATATCGATCTTTGTCGCACTGTCGAGCCACCTTGTATATGCAGAATGTTTATAAAGTATTTGTACAAACTTTGTACGGCAAATGTTTGACTAATTTGAACATAGATAGTTTATTTAAACTAGAAAGCTTCCTAAATACCTTTTTTTTTTGAATTAGAAACCAATGTTTACATATCAGAATCATTTTCATGGAAATTTCACATCTGGTTGAAATTAAAAGATTTTTTTCTGCCCTCAGAGTACTCAGTATTGTAATTTTATATGCTTCTTCAAAGAAAATTTAAATATTTCCTATCACTAAAATGAAGTGCTATAAATAAATAAACCCCTACATTTAAAATATCCTTTTTAATCAAATAATTTAAATGTACATGTAAGGTTAAAATTGGTATATTTTAAAATTTTAAAGCAAAAAATATAGTCTCCATCTTTATTTATTTGTAAGTATTAAAAATATATATATTTTATTTAAGATTGCTTAATTGAAATTATTGCTACCAAAAAAAGCAAGACCAGCAAAACTCTTGCAGCAAGACCAAGACCAAGACCAAGACCTTCTTTGGGCTTGCAAGACCAAGACCAGACTTGCAAGACCAAGACCAAGACTAGCCCGGTCTTGGTCTTGGTCTTGCTTTGCTCATCACTACATAAAGCGACCCTTCCATTTTAAAAACCTTGATAATGTTACATTCCGTTTTCGGTGAAACTCTTGCTTCCACTGTAGAAGTCTGGAACCAAGAAGTTCCGATTTTTGTTTTGAAAATATTAGGTCACGTACCAAGTCATTTAATTTATTCTGAGTTATTAAGTGATTTTACTGGTAGTTGGTGAAAATGTTGGGTCGCAAGTGGTGTTCTCAGGAAGTTGTAAATCAGATTCTGATGAAGAATTAGAATCACTAGGAAACACGATGTCCAGGTTTAAAGGCGCTATCGGTACCGGTAGTTCCTAATAAGGGCTATTAATGCATGATTTTTATACGTTAATAAATCTTATAAATAAACGATCGCCGAAAAAAAACATAGGTTTTTTTTTAAATGCAGTATTTTTTGGCAAAGAGTGGTGTTTGACTATACATATTTACGTAATAAAAAAAATAAAAGGATTATATATATTTTTTTTTAATTATTATTGTTTATTAGTGTTTTTTTTAGAGGATCATGCCCGTGGACTTAGCACTTTTACAATAATGGCAGGCTTGGGTGGCTTTTTCGGATATGCTTTAGGTGGCATTAATTGGGACATAACATTTTTGGGTAAGTTTTGCTTACTTATTTATTATTATGTAGCTGTATTTACAACAAGATCTCTACTAGTCTTTACAAAAATATTAACGGATTTATTGTTTAATTTTTTTATATGTACTTTTTGGTACAAATTTTGTCACTCCGAAAAAAAATGACATAAGACCAAAGTTATACAGACAGGTCCAGTGTAGTAGAACCATAGGCAGGAAACTGATGAATTTACTACTGTCCGCTTCTATCGATAAACATCCGTATGCATTAACCGAACGAGATCTCATTGTCAGTTTGTGATATGTGATATGCTTTCGGACGGGTGTGTTGTATGGTTTAAGGCGGTCTTGAAAATTACGATAAATAAATTTATGCGGGCTAATCTGTTAAGAAAACAGTTGATTCTTAATACCGTTATTTATAAATTGGATATTAAATACCAATAGCTTTATTTATCAGTTCATTAATTGCCAAAGCAAAATAAAAAGTAAGTTCTCTAAACTCAAAACTCATTTCTAACATTAAAATAGTACGCAATTAAAAAATAAATAATTATAAACATAAAAATACACTAAAATGAAATTATAATAAATATTCAAACAAACCTCCTTCTTGCGCAAGGCAATATCCCAAACGATCGTAAAAACCCCTCTTACGTTTGTTAGCATATTAGGGCTGATAGTTTGATAAGCTTCTTTGATTTTTATTCAAAGTTCTTCTAAATTATTAGCCATATCATGACCATAAACCTTATTTTTTTAATAACCCCCCAAAAATAAATCATTAGGAGCAAGGACTGGTGATCTCGCGGGCCACAAAATGGTTCCACGTCCACTAATCAAACGGTTAGGAAACCTATTGTTCAAATATCCTTGAACAATACGTCCATTGTGAGCGGGACAACCATCTTGCTGAAACCAGATATTTCCAAATCTTACTCCTAATAATTGGCGAATTGCCGGTACAATTTGTTGTTGTAACAGATCCAAATAAATTGCTGCAGTTAAATTGCCTTTAATAAAAAATGGTCCAATAAGGTGTTCTCCCACCATACCAGCCCAAACATTCAATTTTTGAGGATACTGGGTTTGAACCTTAAAATACCTGTGTAGGTTTTAACAAGACCAATATCGAACTTGAGTTAGATTATGTCGATTTAATAATGGAAAGGTCGATTCATCGGTGAAAACAATCGCTCTAAGAAAGTTTTCATCTGTTTTTGCCCTTTCCATTATTAATTCGCAAAACTCCATACGTCAAAAATTGGTCTTCAGGACAAATTTCATGTGTTTTTCGGGCCTAGTAGGATCGGAAACCATTTTTTTAAGGACTCTTTTACCTGTAGTAGGCGATGAATCTGTTACCTCAGCAATAGTGATGAGCGAGACCGGTCTTGGTCTTGCGGACTTGGTCTTGGTCTTGCAGCAAGACCAAGACCAAGACCTGCCTTTACGCTTGCAAGACCAAGACCAAGACCGGGGTATGCAAGACCAAGACCAAGACCAAGACCGAGGAGTGCAAGACTAGGCAAGACCAAGACCGACCTGCAAGACTCTTGCATTTATGCGATTTTTTTTAATATTATAAATTTCAATTTTTATACTCAATATATAGAGGTATTTCATACAGACATGACAAAAAAATTGTCGAGGACTGCCAAAAAGGCCATTATTTAATAAGTAACAGGTTTTTTTTGATAAAATAATAATTAAATCGATTACTTTGTTATATATCTCCGAAACCGTTCACGAAAGACAAAAACCAGGGGTACGTACACAGTTATAGAAGCTGAAAATTACTTTTATATTCCTAATGTTAAATTAGCTATCTAGTAATGCCACTTACAGGGTAAATCAAAAATTTCCAAAATTCAGAAATACCTACATTATTTTTGTTCCACACTGTAAGAAGCGGCATCACAAGATTACTTCTTAAAACTAAAAATAAATGTGAAAGTGATGTATTAATAAAACAAATTGTCATGTCATATAGAAGTTCTTTTTAGATTAATTAATTTTTAATATCATAAAAGAATGATGACGTCATTTTTGTCAAAACCGAAAATGATATTTAAAAACCATCTACGTCGACATTGTTCCTATATGACAGTTCAACAATTTCCAGGATAATATACAGGGTGGCGATTTTTTTATAAATGGATTTTTCGCCATTTAGTTTTTATTTTAGGTTAAAAGTTAAAAATAAGGGAGTTTTCTTGAGTGGTAGTAGATTCTTCGAAAAAATAAATAATTCCACATTTACGCCCTTTTTTCCTACAATTTTTTTATGTTCAGATCTCGAGCTTTGTCACACTCTTGAGCCACCTTGTAAATGTGGAATGTTTATAACGTATTTTCACAAACTTTGTTATGCAAATGTTTAACTAATTTGAAGATAAAAAGTTCATATGAACTGAAAAGTTCCTTGAATAACTTTTTTTTTCAATCAGAAACCTGTGTTTCATATCAGAATCATTCTAAGGAAAATTTCACGTCACATCTGGTTAGTTATTAAGTCTTTTTTTCTGCTCACACACTACACCGTTTTGTATTTGCTTTAATTTTATATGGTTCTTCAAAGAAAATTTAAATAATTCTTATTACTAAAATGTTTCTATATGTCACTAAATGTATAAAAGCAGGTTGTGTCTCAATTCAACTAAAAATGGACCACAATAAATTAATAACCCCTACATTTATAATATGCTTTTTAATCAAATAATTTAAATGTACGTGTAAGGTTAAAATTGGTATATTTTAAAATTTTAAAGCAAAACATATAGCCTCCATCTTTATTTATTTTTAAGTACTAAAAAATATATTTTATTCAAGATTGATTAGTTTAAATAATTACTACCAAAAAAAAGCAAGACCAGCAAGACTCTTGCAGCAATACCAAGACCAAGACCAAGACCGGGTGGTGCAAGACCAAGACCAAGAACAAGACCTTCTTTTGGCTTGAAAGACCAAGACCAAGACCAGGCTTGCAAGACCAAGATCAAAACCAAGACTAGCCCGGTCTTGGTCTTGGTCTTGCTTTGCTCATCACTACCCCCATCCGAGATTTCGATCTTGAACTTGACCAAAGCCGCAAGATCTCTGATATAAAAATGCATATGATACTCCCATATGTTTTTATTATAAATGTGTTTAAGAGTTAAAATAATTTATCAATCCCAAAAAGAAATAAACTAAAAATAACAGATTAGATTTAACTCGATTTGGTGGAAAATTTAAAATGCAAGCAAATGCTTAAGATACCTCCTTTACAGGTTCTTCAATTAATTTTATATTGGGCTACCGAAAATCTTGTCAAAAACAATTAGGTTTGCTGTCGGCAAAAAAGTTTACCAAACTACTATCCCTGTGGGCGTTACCTTTAAAAACATTCTTAACTGACACAAGCATATTCTATTCATAGCCACAGCAGCTTCAAATAAGCTTGAATGCCTCTTTCGAGTCTCCTTTTTGTCTGTATACTCTCTACTCCAATTCAGACCCTGCTTGTAAAATTAATCCCATGGGGGGGTAATAGCATTTACCAGAATATTTAGCACTCTTGGTTCAATTTAAAAAAGAGCCGTTTGCCTTAAAAATGTCCCCACTTTTACAAGAAATCTTAACTCTCTTGCTCATCAACAAATGCTATTTCTTCCCCAGGGGCTCCTAATAGAGCAACCCAAAGTGTTACTTCCATCCTTCCATGCATTCTTCTACCATCTATTTGGAGGGTCTATGAATTTCCCAATTTGTTCGTTCCTTCATCCCTAGAGTATCCAGATCTTGGAACCTTCGGCATGTAGAGGTTTTTCTTTTTCCTCCAGCTTTAAATCTTGAGTTAATAAACTGCCTCTTGCTTCAAGAAGGAGCAATGCTACGGTGAAATTCGGGACAGATATTATATTTCCAAAGTTTTCTTACAACAATATGTGTAATCATCTCCTCTGGAAAAGGATTGAAATCTGTAACCCTTAATATTTTTTTACTGTATGTTTTTTTGGGATTGGAAATTTGAAATTTAGGAAATAGTTTGTAAAAGCCTTACTTAATTAGAAACTTTTTGGTCCTGTAAAATTTGTTCGTAAATTGAGCTGTTTTTTAGTAAAATAATTGAATACATATCTGCAATATAAAATACAATGGAAAAACCATTAAGGGTGGCAGATTGCAACCCTTGCCCTAAGTAGCAGATGATTGCAAATATTGTTGGAAGAGGGCCCGGATAAACATAAACATCTATTCCATATGTCATGCGTCCATGTTAATCCACATTTATAAAACAAAATCAGTTAATATTTTTTCTTAAATTTTGTTCGCCCTCTAGTTCAAAAGTTAAGAACTTTAGGATGTTTATAGGAACTTTTCTTTATATTTTTATCCAAGAAGTCCGCCTGTAAATTTTTTCGCAATATTAAAGAAATACCTTTTATAAACATTTTGTTACTATTATGGCCCACTGGCGTAACGTCGGGCGGTTTTATTAATTTTTTTACCAGTATTTCGCCAGAACATCTTTGATATTAATATTAATTTGACATACGATACTCATTTTTTGCTTTTATAAAAGAAGTTATTGGATTTACTCAATAAACTTAGCAGCTTTCGAAATACTTTAATTTTAAACTTGCGTGGAACGAAATACATGTATACGAAATGTATTTAAAGTGTCTACCTGTTAACTAAATAGAAGCATTGAACCTTCGTTTTATTGACTTTTTGCAAAAATTAAAATTGTTATTCATTTTAAATATTAACCTTTTTGTACCACATATGTTTAAAATTCGAATAACACGAAAGCCCTTCAGTTTATCGAGTTAATCCAACGGTGCATTTTTCATGTAAAACTGAGGAGAAAATAAGTATCTTGTACCAAATTATTAAAAATATTGATACCAAAAAAGTTACGACAAATTAATGGTAAAAAAATGTACAAAATTGCCCTAAGCTACGCCACTGGCCCATAATAGTAACAAAAGTTTATCATTAGATGGTACTTCGGTTAATGTTTCGACTGTACCATGTTTTAAATTAATAAACCCAAATTCTAAAAAAAATCTTTCACAACCTTTATCTTAAAAAGGGGCTGTTTTGGAACTATAAGTTTATATATCATCTTTGTCTTATTTTTTGCAAAGAATTAAACCATTAAAAATGGTATATGATTTTAAATCACCATGTATATATTATAAAAGGTAGTCTTAAACGGGAAGTACGATATTTAAAAAAAAATAAGCTAATTTCAATAAATATCACTGTATAATTTATTTAACCAATCAGTAATACAAAAATATTTTTACAAGTTTAATAAGAAAATTTTTATAAAATACCCTATAGATATAGGGATAGTTCAAGTTAAAATTAAAACATGCATTATACAAATTTGATTAATTAGAATTATATACACAAAGGATAACATATAGTAAATACACGTTGTAAAGACAATCCTGATAATAAAATAATTAAGAAGAAAAATATTACAAAGTATTCTTTGGCAATAAGGACAGTTGAAGTTAAAATTAAAACAAGTATTATACAAATTTAAACAATTAAAATTATATATACAAAGTATAAAATATACTAAATACAAGTTACAAAGACACTTCTGATAAAAAAATAATTAAGAAGAGAAATATTATAAAGTACCCTTTAGTAATAAGGATAGTTCAAGTTATAAGTAAAACATGTATTATACAAATTTAAACAATTAAAATTATACGTACAAAGTATAACATATAGTAAATACACGTTGCAAAAACACTTTTTATAATAAAATAAAGTAAATAAATCTTAGATCAAAATACCGCTACAATAAAAAAAATAATAAGAAGTTACATTAAAAACACATAATATATAAAGACTTTACATAAATTACACCAGCCATGATAAAAAGTCACTAGTCACATTTTTTTTGATTACTAGCAAATATCTTAAATGTTTTAAAATTAAATATAAGATTTATTTATAAAAGTGAAGCACAAAGTAATATTTTTTAAAAGAAAAAATTCCTAATTTCGTTAAGGTGTAGATACATATCTACGTCTTTTAAATTAAATTGTAGATAATAGGTGATGTTCTAAATTTCACTCAGTTTTTTTCCTTACACTGGGATCCTCACTAACACAAGTCTGGTTTTAATACTGTCATTTTAAAACTGTAAAAGTTTACTTATTGTTGTCAACTAAGATTATTATTCACAGCATTTTCTTCGTTTTCTACTGAAAGGTGTTCTAGAACTCTCATTGGTGCCTCCAGCGCTATTTTTCTTCTGAAAAGTGTGTCTAATAAAATAATACGTAACTCCTTCTCGTGTTTTACTGCTGGGCTTTGGTTATTTTCGGTTTCCCATCTCCTCAGCTGGAATTTCATTTTTTCTTGAAGAAACTGCATGTTAACACCCTTAATAAGTGGTCGATATTAACGTCCATCATGTCGGCCACAAATGAGGGTTCATTTTGGTGGCGTTACCGGGAAAAAAAGAATCATCAATCAATCCGCTATGTGGATTTTATCAATTTTCACTATTTTACCTTCAATTGTGGTGGTCATTCTTGCAGGACGTTGCCCGTGTAGCATTTCCAGATGACCCCCTTCCGAAAGAAACTTTTCAAATTTTAAATAAGTTATTTTTAATGAAAACTAGTCCATTTAAATTTTAGATTAAAAAAAAATCCATTTTTGAATCTTAAATCAGAGTAAATATCATCAACTAAAAAGGGCACAGCTAAACTAAAAATTTGTTTATCACCTTCCCTTAACAAAGATTCCTACCCAACTGATAAACATTACTAAATATAATTGTATTTAATATGCTGTGGTTATTGGGTACTCGTAACCCTTTACAATAAACCAGGTAAGAAAATTTTTAAATTGCGGAAAGCTCCAATTTCGTTATTCTCAGTGTAATAAATAATTAATTATGCATAATTTGCACACTCTGTTAAATTTTCTTGGATTCAGAAATTTGAAAGGATTATTAAATTACACAGGTAAAAAAGTGGTGTGTGCTGGGTGTCGGACTAAGATTTTCTGGTGTATTTTTTTCTGCCAAACACGAATCTGAAGTCAAAACTGGGGGTCAAACAGCAAAAAAACGAGAAAACTCCAAAAAACCGGCAAGGTATATTTATCGGCAGAAACCTCCCACCACGGAATGCTTGGACTATGACTATATAACCTATCAGAGATACAAAAAATTTCATAGAATAAAAAAGAGAGATTTTTAAATTGTCAATAAAAAAATTAAATACAGGGTGGCGCCTTTTCGTTGACCTTACAGGGTACAGCGAAAACTAAAGAGATAGAACAAATCTGATTGTGAAATCTCGTTCGATTTTGAAACAAATTCAATGGTGAAACTAAATCATGGATAATTTGATTCGTTTTGGAGATACGAGTGTTTTTAAAATTTTTGTCAATTTGGCCAGGCACTTGTAACTCGCTTGGTAAAAAGAGATGAAAAAAACTGTAAATAGAAAAGTTTTAGGGATTTTGCGTAGAATTCAGTAGCGTTCCGATATTTTTTTTATTGACTTTTATTTTTAAGTTATAACACATAGTTGAGTTTTTTTAAATGGAACACCCTGTATATTTTTTAAAAAAAAGGATAGAGCTTAAAAAACCAAATTAATGATATATAGTTTAATGGGTCTGTCTGTAATAGATCTTGCGTAAATTGGCAAAAACCTATAAAATTAAAAGATGTAACACAAAGTTGTTTTTTTAATGGGAACCGTGTTTTCTTTTAACTAATAAAACGAAAAAAGATCGATTAAATAATATATGGTTTAATGGGTTGGTTAATAGATCTCCCAAACTGAAAAAACCATAAAAAATTAAATAAAACCAAAAATGAAAACTGTAATTTTAATATCTCAAAATCATAATAAAAAACATATTAATAATAATATTAAGATACGAAGCAATATAATTTTAATTTACTTAAAAGGAGAACTATTTAATTATCTTAAAAAATACATTTTTAGATAAACTAAAATTTAACATAATTACCAGTAATACTAATATTATAAGTTGAATAATTTAAACAAACAAAAAGAATTAATTATTTTTTAATTTTAATTACGAAATATTTATGTCCTTTACAAAATGTTCAAATTAAATCATTATTTTCTATACATTTTTCGCAACGTTTAGCGACACTTCTTAAAGCATTATATATATGCAAGTTGAACACCTTTTGTAAACTGTTCCTAAAATGCTTGTAATTCATTTAAATTATTGCTCTTAGTTTTATAGGTTTCGTTTTTAACAAATCCCCAGAGGAAAAAGTCCATAGGGGTAATGTCAGGTGACCGTGCCCCTAATGGACCATTGGTACCTATCCACTTATTGGGAAAATGTTCATTAAGAAATAACCTCCGGACGGGCATTGTGGCAAGAATTACCGTCTTGTTGAAAGATGACATTATTCATTTCAGAAGGGGAAGATTATCTATCTCATTTAATAAATTTTCTTCCAAAATATTTAAATAAAGGTCTTTGTGAGATTGTATAAATTTCAAAATGGCAAAAATTCTTTCTTATAAATGCCACCACATTAAAACCGAATTTCCCTTTTGACTCTGTTTTTCCAAACGAGGATTTCCGTTTGACCAGTAAAATTATTGTGGCGATTAAACAGTCCATCACTAGTTACCAACTTCATCTGTCCATATTATCTTTCTGGAAAACTCTGGATCTTGTTCACATTGCCGGAGATACCACAAACAAAATGTGATACGGCGTTCTGCGTCACCCGGATGTAAATTATGGATTTTTCTATAAACATATTGATGGTAATTGTGGCGTTTTAAAATTTTTTTACTTTTTTTCTATTAACACCAATAGCATCCCAAATTTGTCTGGATGATAGTAGGTTCTCGACAACATACCCTATTGTATTCATTTCTTCCAGCTCTGTTTTCTTTATTATAGGTCTTTGAACGTGGTTTTCAAAAAAGATCCAAAGGAAATCAAATTACTTACTAATCTGGCAAACATTTTCGTCCTGGTTGCCTTCGTTCTGGATATCTATTAAAATACAGATTTAATGCATTTATACTATTTTTTCCACTTTCAATGTAACATTCCAACATATTAAATTTTTCGTAATTTTGAAACTCCATTTTATAAAATAATATCATTGCTTCCAAATAAGTCATACCAGTACGTCAGTTTCATTTGTTTCATACGGGGTTTTTTATAAAGCCTACTTTAGAAAATGTTTCCTTTTTCAATCATGATAAACACAGCAATATCAAAACTTTTTTATATAAAGCTTAGGCATAGGTTTAATAGTATGAATTATTAAATATATATTTTAGTCTTGGTTTTTTATTCGTAATTTAAATTTTAGTTATATAGAAGTTAGAAAATTGGTTAAATAATAAAATAAGTGTTAGCAAGGATCGGATATATTATTTTTTTTACGTTTTTGGCAGTTTGCCCAAGATCTATTGAACAAGGCCCCATTAAACCATATATCATTTGGTTGATATTTGTCGTTACATTACTTATTAAAGAAATACACAGGGTTCCCATTAAAAAACAACAACTTTGTCTCAAATATTTTAATTTTAAAGGTTTTTCCAATTTCAACATCTTTGACAGAATCAAATATATATCATCGAATTGGTCTTTGTAAGCTCTATCCATTTTAAAAAATATACAGGGTTTCCATTTGAAAAACCAATTTGTGTTATAACAAAAAAAAAAAGTCAATAAAAAATTTTGGTAGCCACTGAGTTTACGCAAAAATCCCTAAACTCTTCTTTTATACTTTTTTCTATCTCTTACCAAGCGAGTTAAAAATTGGCAAATTAAAAATTTGAAAAACACTCTTATCTCCAAAACGAATCAAGTTATCCATGTTTAGTTTCACCATTGAATTTTTTCAAAAATCGAAATCAGTTGCGAATCAGATTTGTCCTATCTCTTTCAGTTTTTCTATACCCTGTAAGGTCAACGAAAGGCGCCACCCTTAAAAAATTTTCGTGGTTAAATAATAAAAAAAATATAAACGAAAATTTAATTTTGACAAAAAATGTTAGTTCAAAATAAGAAAAAAAAATATTAATGTGGTTTTTGTTTTCTTTTTTTAAATAATAAATCATTAATTTTATTCATTTAAATCACAAATCACTTAAAATTTGGAAAAAAAAATCCAAAAGTAAAAAAAAAATATTTCAAATTTTTTTCCAGAGACCTTAAAAAGCCCTGAAAATTCGATTTTTTGATTATAACTAAAAAATATTGCATTTAAAAAATTTTCAAATTTAAGGTCTTGTAAATATACATAGTTTATGTCATATAAAGTTTCGTGTATTTTTATAGTTAAAAAAATCGTTAATATCTGAAATTACGACTTTTTTCGATTATTTGCTGTTTGAGCCCCAATTTTGACTTCAGATTTCTGTTCAGCTGAAAAAATTATTTGTGGGCCTGTGTTACCTACTTTATAACAAGTTGTTTAAGTTTTTTAATTTATTTAACCATATTACAAATTGTACTTGTGCCTATTTTACATATTATCAGAAAGTATAAAAAATTTGATGCAAAATAAAAAGTATAACCTAACCAGAACTAGGCAGAACATTCTCTGGATCAGGTTCTGCAGATTGTGCTCTTTAAATTAATTTAATACTAGTAGTATTTTACCCTTGACTATAAATTTCAGCAGAACTAGGCATCATAATTTTGCCTCGGATTTACCTTACTAGTTAAATATCAAAGTAAAGTGTATGCAAAGATATTTCGTTGAATTTTGACGGCAATAAAATCTAAATTATCTTTTGGGTCATAAACAGACCCGAAAACTGTAATATTGGCGGTCAGAGCCGGAATTTGAAATTTAATTTACCTGCACTGAAATATCAAATATAATATAATAGTCCTAACTAAAGTTTTATGGTTTTAAGCCTGTTATCTTTAATAACTTTTTTTTAATCCCTAGACATTAAAATCCGTAGTGATTTTTACCTGTACTAAGTTTTATTTGATTTATTTACCTATATTTGGGTGATTAAAGGGTGAGCGGTTATTTCCGGGTCTAATACAACTAGAAACTGAGTGTCATAATTTCTTCTTATTGCTGTTTACGAGTTAACTTACGTTACTATTTGTGCTATAAGTAAGGATTTAAGCAAGTGATTTTTTTCGTGACATATGTAGCGCAAAAATGTGGCATCTGGGGCCGATTCGTAGTGGGCCATCTTGTATAACACCTTTACAAAAAAAGCATTTAAGTTCCGATGCTAAAGAAATAATCGAAAATGTATCCAGTCTTTGCTATCAAGAGATTTTAGCTCTGGGATGCTTAAAAGGGGACGTGTGAAAACCCTTTGTCTACAGTTAGGGATATAATACGAAAACCCATAACTTCCGGGGAAAAAGCGAAGTGACTCCGGCTCCTTAAAATGTGTGGATAAAAGTGATTTGGATCTATTAAGAAAAAATTTATATATATTATGCTCCTATTCTAA
>JAHBCN010016513.1:0-19450 GCA_019359885.1 Listronotus oregonensis
TTATTATTCCGTTTCACAATTAAATAAAAAAGAGGTTAGCTAAAAAAAAAGGGATTTCACGAAATTAATTTTCCCCCTTAACAATACTATGTTTTAACTTTGTTGCCAGTTTCCACAGAAGTTCACAATTTAAGGCAATTTGACACCCAATGACTTTAATATGTTTTTGATAATTATGTTTAGCAACTTTAAAAAACTGGCCTTGGCAAAATTATAATTGGCTGTTTAATACGTTTTTAAAAATAATAGTACTTTTTATAAACGTGCGTTACAGCTGTTTAAAATTCTCGTGTCACAGTATTTTTTACAATGAAAAAAAATTAATATCGTGTCGAGATAAACTCTTATTTTTAAAAGTACCAAAATAAGTTTATAAACGATCATTAATAGTGTTTTTTGGAGTCTTTACCTTTAATTATAACAGTTGAAAAGTGGGTTGCTGATTTAAAACGTTCGAATATAGAAGATCATCCACGTGAAGTCCAAGAAGTCCATCAACACCAGAAATGGTAGCAAAAATACAGGATATAGTTTTGGAACATCGTCTATTAACCAAGAGGGATAAAGTTAAATACCTAGGAATTGTACAAGACAAAGTAAGCAATATTGTTGTTCAAGTTTTGGATTTCACTGCGACTTTCTCAGAAACATTTGCGGCAGGATGGGATGAAAATAATTTTGTGCGTGGTTTCATCTCTATGAAAAAGACTTCTCTCTATCACCATGATTTTAAATCAAAGCAAGAGGAGAAGGAGAAAAGAAATTTAGTACTATGACTTTGAAGAGAGTAAGTTAGCATCCAAAAAATTGACCAGGAAGATGTTGACATTAGTTTTTTGGGTTGCATAAAGCATTTTGTTTGTAGATTACTCCCAAACTGGTAAAACAATAAACTCAGATTATTATGGTATCTTTTAAGGTAGTTAGAAAATAAAAAAAGATTGATTTTAAAATTCAAAAAAAAAAATTTATCAAGACAACACCCCCCCCACAGCTCAAAAAAGCATTATCGAAATGAGTAAATTTTTGCAACCTTAACCAGAGAATTTTTTGGGATTTTTTTTTTATCTAGTGTGACATGGGACCCACACCAAATATATACCAGATGAAATTTGGGCCCTTTAAAAGGGGTTTTAAAAACAAACTTTTGTAAACCCAAAGCTTTTTTTTTTTTTTTTTAAATTTTTTTATCAAATTTTTTTTGAAAATTTTCAAATCCAAATTTAAAAAATCGTTTTTTTTAAAAATTTAAAAATAGAGGATTTTAAAAAAATTTTTTATAAAAAAATCCCTTTTTTAAAAAGTGCCGGAAATTTTTTAAAAAAAATTTTTTTTTCTAAATAAATTTTTAATAAAAAAATACCTTTTAAAGGTTTTCTGACCTTTTCTGTATTTTTGTCAAAAGAAAGATGGAAAAATTTTTCCCCGCAAAAATTTTAAAAAGGCAGAACTTTTTCTTACCTTTAATTAACATATTAGTTGTTAAAGTTTATTTCACGACTTACTCAACCCAAGCCAAAGGAAGCCACAGAACCTTATTAAAACTCTCTGTAAATAGTAAAACATGCAAATCTTTCTAGGCAAGAGATAATCTATAATCTGTTAATATTTAATGTTAAAAGGGACCAGAATAAGTATATTTAGGGTCTTGTAGTACCTTTGGATTGACTTAATTGAGTAAACCTGGAATCAAACCGATTTTTAACATTTGATAAAATATATTGCATTAAACTAAGTTACCCTTTTAAATGTTATACTAAACGGCCAACCCAATGTTTTGGAAACTATTCCTCCTATTAAAAAGGAGTAAGAACTTTAAATTTTCCCAAAAAGAGGATGTTTAACAAAACGTCTAAGCAAAAAAGCTTAAGGAAAGTCAAAAAAAAAAAAAAGAACCCAGGAGTCTGTAACTAAAGAAAGACCTATTATTAGATATACCCAAAATGGTTTTTAAGAATTTGTTTAATTTTTTGAGAATATAACTTTATTAAATAATAAAATCGATTTATGAAATTAAAAAAAGTATTAATTTGAAAAAGTATAATAAAAACCTGTACAGATGACTTATCTTGAACCAAAAGACCAAATTTACTTTTTTTTATATAACCCCCAGGCCCTGAACCATTCTGTGGAATCTCATTTTTGCTCTTTGGCCTAACGGGCAAAACAAACCCCCGGACAACGACAGGCTAAGGTTCATTAAGACCTGCTCGGCAAGTTTACCTCGGACCTACTAGCCACAGTCGTGGTCGTAAGGATAAGGGTGAGTCCAAAAAATTCAAACTCAACCAGCACCTGAAAAAAAAGGCCTGGTGGAGGATAGCCTTTTAGGTTTCCCGGAGGCTGAAGAAACAGCCGTACATGTGTGGTCCACTGCGAAGCACTATTAGGCTAGGTTTACTAGGCTTGGTGAGGAAAACCAAAAAACCCGGGAAGATATATGGAGTGGCCAGTTCAAGACTCGGGGGTTTAGTTGAAGACGCAAGGGCGTCGATAAAGGGGGGGGAGTAATTCCCCCCCAAATTTTTACCACGTCGTCGGCAAATATTTTCAAAATTTAAAAAAAAGAACGACATTTTGATGCTGGTTAAAAATGAGTTTTAAAAAAAAAGGAAAAAAAACCCCGGTTCCAAAACTCTTAAAACGTGTGATAAACAGTCATACCCCTTTTTTTCATTTAGCATTATATCTTGTATTTTAAATTTTGCACCTAAAAAGTTTTTTTAAAAAAGTTTTTGGGTTTAAAGGGGATCTATGAGTGAAGAACGATGAGTTGGTTAATTTTTTTTGGTAGAGAAAACCAATAAATACAAATTCCATTGGGACAGATTTGAAAAAAAATTAAAAAAAAGACATTTGGATTTTTATTTGTTTTGGGTTTTTTAACTTGATTTTAATAAAGGGTTTTCTTTAAAATTATGCGAAAAAAAATTTTAATTTTGAAATAGTAATTTAGGATTAAGTTCTTATTTTTTCGTTCAAAAGTAACAAAAAGATATTGGTACATATGTATGTATATTTAAATAATTACTTTATGTCTGAATACATATTTGCCATGTAATTAAAGTTTTAATTGTTAGTTTGAAAAAAAAATTTTTTTGTTGGTTTTTTTTTTTTTTTTCAATTTTATTTTATCAAAAAAAAAAAAAAAAAAAAGTGAAATTTTTTAAAAAAAAAAAAAATTTAACACTTTTAAACTCATATTTTTAATTTATTATTAGTATTCCAATATACGATATTATTTTAAAAGAGTGAATTTTAACTAACCAATTAAACTTTACTAGACAAAAATAAATTTAAAAGCGACAACACTGCTTTTAAATCGCAACAATTGAGCTCTCCTACACTCGATGGAAATTTCCACTCGACTCTGTTTTATACATAAGTACCCACCTATGTGTATGTTCTTGACTTTATCCCTGGCTTTATCTTTGGATTAATACCAGCACTAGAGTTGAATATGCCCAAACAGGGGCCAAATACATACTTGTTTAGGATTAAAGGGAATAGCAAGATAGAATACGTTTAGCTGTAGGCTTATGATAGTGGTATACTTTTAAGTCCATATAATACGGATTAATAATACACATTATGCTTTGTGTACTTGGTGTGTAATAATTAAACATACGAAATCTGTCAGAAGTTTTAAGAGTACAAATTAGTTTCTTAAATGTAATTTATTGTTTCTCTTGTACGGATTAGAATTTGAAATTATATAATTTATCGTAATTTGTTAAAGTTCTAGAAATGTATTTTAAAAATATTATTATTTTCAGATTTTTTTAGCTTTTTGTGTTTATCTATCATAACGGTCCTTACGATAGCGCAGTGGACAGAATCTCTTCTTGACTTTTAGGCTGGCGTAGGAATGCCATAAAGAACTGGAAGTCCTGGAAGAACGCAATAGAGTAACTCTCCTTCGGGAATAGAAGGCAACGCAAAAGCGGATAAGCTAGCGAGACATGGATAATCCACACCATATTTTGGACCAGATCTTGGTCTTGGAGTGACCAAAACCACAGCACCAGGGCAAACCAGGAAATGGATCCAAAACAAACACGAGGAATACTGGAAAAACCTGAGTAAAATAAGACATAGAAAAAGTTTCATAAGAGTCCCAAAAGAACGAAGGAAGAACTACTCAAACAAAGTAGGAAAAGACTTCGCATAACAGGGCACGATAATCTAAGAGGACACACAAGATAGGCTCATACAATGGAAACCCAAGTTGCAGAATGTGCGACGAGGGGGAAGAAACAGCCCACCATATACTGTGCGAATGTGAGGCGTTGAATCACAAGAGAAGGCATTATTTTGGCAACCGAAAATAAGCCCACAGGAATATATCAATCAACCAGTCTCGGGGTTACACAGACTTGAGGAAGGAACAAGACTAATGGGAAATTGGTATAAAGATAATGGAGATGAGGCACAAAAAAAGCTGGCTGCCTCGGTAGTAATTAAACGCCCCAGGAAGAAAAAAGAGTATTTTCTTTCACAGGCGACCCGGCTCAATCCCCAAAAAATATTGGAAGTGGTAACGTCATTAGTATTTACGGAAGCGCTATTTTGACAGATACGATTTTTAACATCGCTGATGGTAATAAGGTTACCGCATGAAGTAATTTACGAGGTGATCCTTCCACCTATTATTTAAGGTACTATTTTTTATTAGAAGACACATTTTTGATATTTTTTCTAGGGTAATCAAACTTTTTCTATAGTATTAAACAACTCTCACACACAGCTCCATGGCGGACAGTTAATCTCTAGAACGGCAAGTTTAAAACAAAAAAATCAAATGGGTTTTAAAAAAGAAAGCCGTCTTACACAAAAATCGACCATAAAATTTGGAAAATTAAAAAAAATGTCGGATGTTCAAAAAAAACGACCTTTTTCTTCAATATTTTTTATCCTATTTTTTCTTTTTATTTTTTTTATCAAATTGTGGTCGACTCTTCTAGAGGAAGCTTAAAAAAACAAAATGCTTTAAGATTTATTTAAATCAAGACAGTTGAAAAAAATTGATTTTTTAGAAAAACGTGTTTAAAGTTAAAATACCGCATAGAATTGTAATGCGCACAATTTTTTTGTTTGTTTATATCTTTTTAGGGTCAGATTTATTTTGACTATTTCAGAAATGTTTTGCAATTCTTTTAATCAATTTTTGTTGTGTCAATATTGGTTCTGTAATTTTGGATCATCTTCCAGAATATTAATTAAAATTGCTGCTTTAATATCAATAGGATTGCTTTCGACAACAGCACATTTTTTGGGGGCGTCCGGAGACCGTATGAAAGCGGATTTTAAAAAGGATCTGGGTGAAACCCGAATACTTTTGTGTCAAGCAATTAACTGAAAAATTATAAATAATAAAAAGAAGTCGACGAAGAGCTTCTGAATATTTTTATTACCAGATTAGCTTTAAAAGAGTGAATTTATTGGTACCACCAATTATATAGGTATTTTATTGGCTGTGCTGTGGTTTAGTCGATTTTGAAAATTTTTTTCCCAAACATATTAAATAACTGTATTTTTTGGGTCAGTCACCACTTGTGACTATGGGGCAACAGCCCCCATGGCCCGTTGGGGTGCGAAAATCTGCAGCTCCCCAAAAAGCAAGGTTGGGGCCACTGAAAAAAACAAAAACCCCGGTACGTGTCGGGTTTTCCCTTTTTTAAGGGGAGCCCAAAAAACGAAACGATTTTTTTTAAAAGGGTCTACAACTAACTCATAAGAAAAAAGGGGGCTGAAGCGAAGGTTAGCGCTACCAAAAAAAAACCGACGATATAAGGGATGAGGCCGGTTTTACTTTTAAATAAAGACTTTTAAAGCTCAAATTCCCCGGGGCCAATTTTTGAAGGAAAGGGGTTTTTCTAATCCTTCTACCCCAACACATCCATGTAAAAGGGCAACCAGCCTATTGTGACATGGGAAGTCCTTCACTAAACTGAACTGGGGGATGGTCGGTATTCCTTTTACCACGCTGACTTGTTCCAGTGGTCCCCCATCCAATGGGCCCCCAAAAGGGGATAGGTTTTGTTCGGCAATAGAGCGAGCGAGTAGCCGGGGAAAAAGTGCGAACAACTTGTCGTTAATAGCAGGGACTGACACCAAAATGCCAGGACGTGATCCGACATTACATGGTCTAGTTTTGTTTTGGGACCTATCAGACGTGGAGTTTACCCGTTCTTTGGGGGGTTAGAGGTTTTTTTGGGGGAAAGATTTCCCCCTTCTTCCTTCTTTCCAAAATTTTGGGAACCTTTTGGCTTTTGTTTTTTTTTTCCGGGAGCTTTTTTTTGACCCGGGGTTCTTCCTCTTTTTTAAAAAAAAAAGTTTTAAACTTTTTTTTTTTTCGGCTTGGGCCTAAAGGGGCCTTTTTTAAATTGGGGGCCCCCCAAATTTCCCCAATAGGTTTAACCCTTCCCGTTTCCCAAACCCCCTTTTTCGTTTGCTTAATGGGGGTTAAGGTTAGAGACAGGGAGTAATAACATCGTTTCGTTCTTCTGAACTCTTGGGGCAGGTAAAAAATCCGAAAAGACGTACAGTTATAATTAAATAAATCACAAACAAAAAGCTGTTAAACAAATTTAAAAATGTAAATAATATTTAATTTTTGTTTCTAAAATTTCCTTTTTTTGGGTTTAAAATTTGGGGGTTTTATTTTCAAAACGCCGCCGCCATGTTTGCTAAAAAATCCCCCGGGGGTAAAAAGGGGTTTTATTCGTGATCAACCCCCAAAAAAAACCCCTGTATACCAAATTTGGTCAAAATCGGAGTTGCTCAACTCTCTAGATAATTACCAAATTTTTTTTCTGAAATATTCATTACCTTTTTTCTACGCACCAAACATCAAATTTTTAGTAATTTTTTTGATACAATTTTTCCCATTTCCAAGGAAAACCCGTCCGTAAAGCAGTTTTGCTTTTTTTTCGGGGAAAGGATTTTTTTTTTTTTTAGAATTTTCTCGTAATAAAACATATTTGTTTTAAAAAAAAACAAAATTAATATTTTTCCCCCTTTTTTTTGACAAATTGTCATTCGACAAAGTTTTATTTTTTTAAAAAATTTTAAAGTTTTTTGGAAAAAAAACCCCCCCTTTTATATGGTAACTTTAATTTTTCGAAAACCCCGTGTCCCTTTTTAAAAAATTTTTTTATGTAATACGCACCACCAATAGAATGTTTTTAAAAAAACAAAAATTTTTTTTCCCTTAAAAAAAATGTCCTCCCTCTGTTATCTCCACCAGAATTGTTTACGCACGAAAAATTCGATGCCTACTTTGCTGAATGTGATTTCAGTAAGGCATTGACAGAAAGATTTAATATATTACCGATTAAATTAAAAAAATTAATTAAATCGTTAATCGTTTGTTAAATGGGTATAGAATATAAGTTAGTTACTTCCTATAATTTAGAATCTTAAAGAACGAAGTTAATTGCCTTACACAAATAAAGAAACCACTAAAAAGTACATTTTATTTTGCCAATTTTTAAGTTAAATTTTTCTATGTTGAAAATACTAGGAAAACTCTTTTCCATAAACTTGCAAGCCTTTTAGAAGATAATACTATTATGTTCCTTTAAAAATTATGCCTTTTTGTACCGTCTTATTTCTTTGAGGATAGTAATTTTAAACCATAATATTAAAGGATTCGTAAACTCAATTTATGTAGATTTTCCTTAGGAATTATGGCTGTCACAATAAATACAAAGAAGAAAAACAATAGATACAGACAAAACTGTTATAAGAAGAATTTATTTAAAAAATATTAGTAATTTTTTTCTATTATAGATTTTCTGGGCTTAGGTGACGAATTTCAATCAAAAAAGGCTAATACTCCGTAGATAATTACATTATAATATGCTCTATTTTATTCACTGTTGATATGTCTGTCAGGGTTTTCAAGAGTATGTTTTACAAAATCCCATAAATTTTATTGTTAGCTATTAGAAAAGGATCCAAATGTAAAGATATATTTAATTAGAATCGACATGTCAACAGAATTTATTTGGTACAAAAGAATTGTACTGTTTTTAAATAACGCTGTATATCTTATTGCAAACGTTTAACAGAAGTGCCCTCAAGATAAAAATTACACTAGTTTCAACCGTTTCCTAGACGACTTTTAATAAAATAAAAAGTAAATATACAAAACAAAGTAAAGCATTACGATAAAAACTTAAAAATGTAAACAAATAGCTTCAAATTGAAAAATGCTGCAAAACTTTAGAATTCATTGCTTAGAGGCTGCCAATTAGTGAAATTATAGTATTACATATCAGCTGTTGAACCTTTTGACTTCGAATTCACCAGATACCTTGTCGCCAAATTAATTTATACAATTTTCCTATGTTTTATTATTAAGCGTTTTTAAAAGTACTTTAAAATTTTTGCTGAAGTCGCTTATACATGTTTATTGTACAGTAACGGTTATTAAATCTTGGGCAATTTAAATACCTGTTAAAAACCTAATAAAAAACAGGTGTCCGTTGGTAGTGTTTATAAATATTTTTAAATGTGCCAAACCTAACTTTGGATCAAAAAGTATTAATTATTTATTATATTGAGTAGATAGGTTGGCCAGAAAGGGATGTGGCGGAAGAGCTTAACATCCCAAAGAGAACTGTTTATTTTGTTAAAAAAAAAATGGCAGGAAACACACTTCGTTGAGAGAATATCTGGAAGTAGTCGCCCCAAACAATTGAGTCAAGAACAAGACAGTAATTTAGTTAATGTTTTAAGAAATCAATCATTTTAATCTGTAGTTACAGCAAAAACGGAAAGCAATTTCCCAGCATCAGTTAGAACGGCACGGCGAAGAATAAGGCAAATATCCGAATTGCGCTGCCACCCGGCAACCCTAAAACCGTTTTAAAAAAATGCAAATAAAGAACAACGCATTGTATTTGCTCTACAATTTTACTTAGAACCTCCGATTTTTTGGAAAACATATATACGTATCAGGCCTCAAGAACACATTTGACTAAAAATATCATGCGGGGTATATATATCTACTACAGAATATCATGTTCCTTCGTACTGGATCGATTTCAGACAGAAATGTTGTCTTTACGGCAAGATAATGTCCGTTACGGGAATCGATGAATGGATGGAAAAGCATCGTATCAAGGTTTTACCGTGGCCCGCACGTAGTCCCGATTTAAATGTTATAGAAAATGTTTGAGGCTTATTAGTTAAAAAAAATAAATAGGAAAAATGAGTTTAGGCCGTAAAATGTAAAAAAAAACTTAAGGAAAATATTTTATAGGCGTGGAATAAGTTACGAGGAAATCCGGACTACGCCCGGGCTTTGATCAATTTGATGCTTGGAAGGCTAAACTCTGTTTTAGAAAAAAAATGGGGCTGCAATAAAATATTAAATTTGTTTGGAAGGATATTTAAGTGTGTTTGAATGTATTAAATTGTTAATTTATTTATTAATTTGTAAGTTTTTATAAAGTATAAATATTTTCTTTTACTTTTTGCGATTCACAAAAATTGGCAGAAAAGTCAAAATTTGACAATTTTTCGGCCCAAGATTTAATGGCCGTCACGTACCAATTCCTATTCCGTTGAAATTTAACCCAAACTGAATGTTTATAGATATATTTTTGATAAGTACGAAGAAGTTATATATTACTAAATAAACTAATGCATTTAAAAAAAGAGACGTCTTAAAAAAACTTAGCCCTACATTTTTTGTTACTGCTTGAACATAATTAAAGGTATAAACAAACTGAAATGCGAATAACCGAAGCACTAGTCAAAAAAAAAAACTTTATAAAGATCAGTATTTCTCTCAATCGATAACAAAGGCGCTATAGAACCGATATGTAGGACATTTGCTGGAATATATATTTTCTTTATATGTCTAAGAGAAAAAGATCAAATAACAAAAAGTAAGTGGAAAAACATTGGGTTGATGCAGGACCCCAATAAGACATATTTCTACCACATTTTACTATTTCTAAGTTTTAACTTTTTTTTCTAAGGTAGGTTTTTGAGCATTTGTTACTGTCATATACTACTAATATTCTTTTAAGATATTATAGTTTTTTATTAGTGAGGAATACTTAAGTGATACTATCAGTAGTATTGATAATACCTGATTTTTTTCTGAATAGCCCACTTTACTTTGATATAGATACAGCGTGTATGTTTTAAATTTCATTTTAACATCAGATTATAGTCCGTTCAGACATCAGGCTTTATAATTGGCTTTTAAGTAGTCGATCTTCATTTTATATTACCTTGCAGTGCACTTGTGAGACTCGTAAGAGAGGCAAACTCGTCTATGAGAAGTGTTATGGTAAATCTCACAAATAAACGTTTTTGGCGATGGTTTACTTATAAGAGTTATTAATCATTATTTTTTATTAATAAACGATTATAGTAAAGGAAAGTAAATATACACAAAACAAAAAATGGCCTGGTTATTTGAAATACAACTATTATTATATTAGGTTGGTTGCTTAAAACCGAAATACATAAAAAAAAGTAGGAATAAGTACATGAGCGGTTAAACTGAATTTTGCGAAGGTGACTGCCTCCATTTTTAAAAAAGTGGAAAAGAATCAAAAAGTCTTTAAATAGCGGGGAGAATTCTTCATATACAGGCTGCATTAAAAGTGCATAATGGATGACTCTGGAGCTTTTACAATCCTCCGCAATAGTCGTTGGGAAGGGAAAAACTAACTTTTATATTAGAATAAATTATTGAACTAAATTATATAATCCTAACTTTTTTTTAATTCCATAAACTAAATACATATACTTAAAGACCGTAACAATATATTAGGGTTTAAAGAACTTTTACTTGTTAAATAAAGAAAATTTTAATTTTAGTAGGTACTTTTTCTCAAATCACATTATTTATTCCCGGGTGTAGACACTCTGAATATTCCATTTGTTCGTAATAAGATTACAGCATTAGATAAATAGTTAACTAATTGCGCTGAGTTTTTTTATCTCAAAAGAAGAACCTGCAATTTTACGTTATATCCGAAACATACACATTGGTACACAGTGTTCACCAACGGTCACTAATCCAGCTACTAACTGCGTACAACTTCGCCTAATTCCTCTGATCTTACAAAAAGAATATTATAATGCGACAGGATACATAGTTATTTTCCTAACAAGTGCGGAAGTGATAGCCGTTACACGGGTAAGCAGCCAAAAGCGTAAAAGTAACTTCCCGCTTGTGTTAGGAACAATATTTTATTCTACAAGCGAGAGGAAAAACCAACATAATTTTAAAGATTAATGATTAAAATATTATTTATTATCGAAGGAATTTATACACTAATTATTATTATTATTAACATTTATAGTAAAAGTGCAATTGGTCGCGTTTTGCAAATTTATTGCTGACGCGAGTTGCTTTTCTGTAGAAAACGTTGACGGCGGCGGCGTTGGGTTCTTGATCAGCCAATCTTTTGCAACTATGGAAGTAGTTTCTTGAACCGAGAGGTTTAGTACATTGGAAGATGGCATTGATGGTTGTTTCTGGATAGTGGAAGGTGTTTTGGTAAAAATAAGTATTTTGTTTGAAACATCCTTTCCAAAATTTGTTCAATTCTTGAGGTATCCTTCAGCGACTGTTGTAGACTTCCAGCCTCCAAGACGTTAAATGTTGGATATTTGTTCTCCGGAGTTTGCAAGTAATGTTGCAGATTACCGGCGAAAGCTATGCCCAATATACAATTCCGGGTTAGGAAGTTTGAGATAGGCTGCTATTTCCGATGGCATTTTTTCAAAGGTATTTATGCCGATACATTGTACTGTACACACTCCGTGTTTATAGTTCACAAAAAATCGCCTTTGTGGTGTTGTCGGCTTTCTTAAACTGGTATACTTTCTATATAGATTCAAAAATTTTCCATTTTTGGCATCTCCAGACATGACAAAGCTTCTAGAGCTGTGATTTTTTTGAGTCTGGAATGTGTATCAATACTATATTTCCTTGATCTTTAATATGGTCCAGACATATTTTTGTTAACTCCTCTCTACGACAAGCGTCCGCTAAGCCAAAAACCGTAGCCACTTTCATATGTAAAAAAGTATTATTTGGCGCTTTATCCATGAATTTCGATATTTCTTCTTTAAAAAAGACTTTTGCCTGTTTGGGTCTAAAATCGACGGTTTGTTTTTTTAAAGTAGGCCGTCACTTTGAAAAACTTGCTTAAATCTATGTTCTTTCGTAACTTAATGATACATTTTAGCATAGAGTATCTAGACCATTAGGTATTGGGTTTACATGTTTTTGATAAATAAGAGAAATAGGCCGAAAAAATCTCTTCTTTAAAAGACTTCACACCCTTACTTTGACACCAGCTCTCAAACATAAATACTTTTTCATACCGGTGACAAGATTTCATGGGCAGTAGATCTATACTTGCTATTTCTGCTGCTTCGATAATCGAAGCTGGTAAATGGTCGTCAGAATCTATTGAAAATATTTCTCCAATTTGGTTGAAAAATGCGTGACAGAAAATTAATTTTTGATAGATGCATAAACACTTATTAGGTTTTTGATAATTTATATGGAGTTATTAAAAATATGTACTTACATTTGGTAAATTAGGATTATTTCATTTTATTTAATAAATTCTATAAAAAGACTGCAAAATTACAGCAAAATTCAGTTTTTTCAAATATGTAACTATTATAAGCAAAATTATGCATTATTTTATAATTAGATACTAGTTTATGTTTCAGAAACTAAAAGATTTTACTTTTCCGCACTAGTGCGGAAAAAAATCTTTATTCTTGCAAAATTTGAAGGCTTGTATAATGCTTGGATGCTAGGCACTGTAAGTACCAGTGTCAACGTGGCAAGAGCTGACTTTGCTAGTATTTAAATCCGAGAGTCCCAATTCCAGCTTTAATAATCCTTTTGTATTTATGGTTTTTTTTTTTTGATTTATTAAATTTGTCTTTCCCTTCCCTATGCTGACTTGTAAAATTACTGTTTTTGTTTCTTGTGCTCTTCGATTACGAATAATTGCATGTAAAAAAGTGTCACGTATTGCGCTTATGAAAAAAATATATATTGATCGAAATTACCTTTAAAACCTCTTGGTATAGGTTAAAATTTTACAGAATAAACAAACCAGCAAAAAATTTATGTTAAATCCCCTTACCGTAATACTAGATATATTGGTTTCTAGTTAAGCGGAAAGAAAATATCGCTGCTGTCTTTTGCACTGATGTAATGTTTCCAATAGCGGTACGTTCAACAGGTATTTAGAGCTGCAATTATATGGCTTCTATATTAAAGACTATTTAATTTATTTACAACATTTTTTTTTACTGAAACCTAAATGTCTATGTGGCAAAATATTTATTAGTACAATTATTCTAGCTTATCATTAGTATTACAGGTACCAGTATCAAGAAAACTAACTACATATTTGCCTTTGTCTTTTGGCCGTGAAAGTAAAAAAAAAATATGTGGCTAATATTTGTCTACAATGTCTTCAAAAAGTGTTTACCAAAATATTGTATAAATTAGGAATTTTTCTAAAGATATCTTTAAATACAAGGGCTTTTTGTGTATTCTGTTAAATTTACATCTCTATCAATTTTTTTAACAATTTTAGAAATTTTGTAATTTCAAATAAGTATATCATACCTGCAAAAATTGTGAACAAAAAAATAAAATGTGGGTCGTAGTACAAAAAATTAAGTGATATAAATAAAAATATAGTTTTAAACTTACCGATATTTAAGCCAAAAGTTTATCCAACAGCACTATTTGACTTAAAAAGTAGCACTATTAGTCACGCACTAGATCGACACCGGCACGATAAAATCACGAGGTAAAGTACTACGTACCGGAGTACGTTTGAACCATGCGACACCGTTTCAACCGTCAAAAACCGTTCAAACCGGCACAACCAGCTGCTGTCGGCGCCTTCCCCGTAGCTAAGCTTCAGCTGCTAGTTGCAAGGCCGCTAGGCGAGACGCAGCCCGTTTGGCAGCTGAAGGTCCACTGCGGCCAGGGTGGCGCGCGCCTCAACGAGTCCTGGCAGAGCCCCCAGGACCCGCCGCCACCGGGGAACGGGGGAGGCTGCGGCGGACGCGAGCCGGAAAAAAAGAAAGAGAAGGAAACAGAGGTTAAAGATTAAACAAGTTTTTTTGTTTAGCTTCAGCCATATGCTTTTAATAAATTAATAATGCATGTATAAAGTCAGTGAGAATAACTTTAATATAAAAATTCATTACATTTATTTTTTTAAATATTAATTTTTTACTTTTTGAGAAACAATAAAATTTTACGAAAATTATATAATTATATACCTTTGATAAATGTAAGGATAAACATTAAAAATAATTAACAAGGGTAGTCATTTTTGACCTGAAATGAAAATTGAAAAAATTTAAAAAAAAACTTTTTTTAAAAAAATTTACAAAAAGGGTTAAAATAACCCCCAAAATTTTCTGTTTAAGGGGGGTTCAAAAGGGCCAAAAAATTTCTTTTTTTTTTAAAAAAATTTAATAAAAAAACATTTTTTAAATTTTTTTAGGAGGGGTTTTTTAATTTTTAAAAAAAAATTTTTCAATTTTTAATTTTTTCTAAAAAAAATTTTTAAAAAATTTTTTTTTTAAATTTTTAAAAACAATCAACAAATTATCGGGGTTTTTTTAACAGATAAGTTTTAAACTAAAAGGGCCCCCCATATTTAATATTAAATTTTTTCCCAAAAAGAAAAAAACAAGAAAAAAAAAAAAAATTTTTAAGGGAAAAAATTTGGGAAAAATTCTATAAAAAGCATTTAATCCAAGAAAAAACATTATTTTAACTTTTGTAAAAGTTGCTTTTGATAAGGGTATAAGGACTCCTGCGTTTGGGGAAAGGGTTTTTTTTTTTTTAAAAAAAGAAAAAAATTAAAACAAGTAGGAACCTTTTTTTGAATTTGGATTTGTTATGAGGTATATATTAAATGGGTAATTGAAAATACTCTTTTTTTAAACACAAACAAAATAAATGCAGATAATGTAAACTTTATTTTTTTACAATTAAAATTTAAAAAGTGGGCGTTTTAAAAATTTTTTTCCCCAAGTTTTCCCATTAAAAAACCCCCTTGATAGTTTTGTTTTTTTTTTAAAAATGAAATTTTTTCTTTTGGGGTTTTTTTTAAAAAAAACGACTAAGACACGAAAAAATAAATGTATCCTAATAAATAATAAATTTTTTACCAAAAAATTTATTTTTTTTGGGGTTTGAATTTTAAAAAAGGGGAAAAAATTTTTTAAAAATTTTTTGGCTTTTTTTGAGGTTAGGCCCGAAAGGGATTTTAAAAACTTAAAAACTAAAGTGTCCAAAAAAATTTGACTTAAGATTCTTTAATAAACCCCCCAAAAAAACCCCAAAAAATTTAAAAAAAGGTTTAAAAAAAAAATTTACCGTTTTTCAAATTTGTTTTTTTGGAAAATTTCCCAAAACTAGAGTTTTGGAGCAATCCCCTTTTAAAAAGGGGAAAAAAGAAAAAGATGGATATTTTATGGATTTTTTTATTTTTTTTTTTTTTTTGCTATTAAAAAGATTTTTAATTTTTAAAAAAGAAATTTTTTAAAAAATTTTTTCCTTTAAGAAAAAAAAAATTTAAAAATTAAAAAATTTTTTTAACACATTTTTTTTTTTTTAAAAAAATTGGGGGGGAAATAATTTTTTTTTTTTTTTTACTACTTTAAAAAAAAAATTTAAAATTTTTAAAATTGCCCTTTAATCAAGGGTTTTTAAAGAAAAAAAAGTACGGGAGGAGATAAGGCTTTTTTTTTTTAAATTTTAAAATTTAAAATTTTAAAATTTTACTAGTGACTTTTTAAAAAGGTAACAGATAAAGAAACATTTACCTAACCAATCTGCGCATAACATTTGGTTCAATTATTAAAATTTAAAAGCGATATTTTTAAAATATTAACAACTTTTAAAAAATAGTTTGCGTGTGCATATGGCTGTTACCTAAGCTTAGTTTACTTGTGATAGTAAATTGTGATAACGTAAGCAAATAATTGGATTTTTTTCGGCAAGTACTATACCAAGACAACCCTTTTCATCCCTAAAAACTTGGGTTTTAAAAAATTTTTTACCTTTTTTTCCCATACTTTATAATTGTTATAAATTTCCTTTTTAAAAAATTATTTTACTGGTTAACAATAAAAAAAGACTTTAATATAAAAGATTTTTACTTGGTTTACTATCCTTGGGTTTTTGCTTTTTTTGCTTTAAAATGTTTCCAAGAACTTTTTTATGGTTCTTCTGACTCTTGGGTACTTTTTTTGGTTTTTTTTTTTTTTCCCTTTTTTGGGTTTGTTTTTTAATTTTTAAAAAAATTAAAAAAAAACCTTTGAATTTCAGTTTTACTTTTATTATATTTTTCTGTATAAATTTTAGGGTATTTGTTTTTTTTTTCTCTAACTCTATAAATTTTAGATTTTACTTGCCATTACTCAGGACACTTCTCGTATAAGTTTATTAAAATAAACTTTTTTTTTGTCCAAATGTACTTTTTCACCATCATTTTCGTCCGACCTGCATAAACAACCTTTAGCACAACCAAAATTAATATTTAGTTCCTAGAACACTCTTAACTCGTTTTTGACAAAAAGAAATTTTTTTTAAAAACTGCTTCAGTTCCCTTTTCAAATTGTGCAAAATTTCTTGCCCGTGTAAATTTTTTCTTTAAAAAAGGGGGAAAAACCCTCATTTAATCCGACCCCAAGTCGACCGTAATACGGCACTACAAAATAAAATTTATTTAATAACCCCTAAATCCCGGTTTTTAAAATAAGTGTGAACTCCCCATGGAATAAAGTCTTTTTTTAAATTGTCCACTTTTTTTTGGATATTAGTATTTTACCTCGCGCATTTTTTAAGCTATAGTGTAAGAATTCAGGGTTGGGCAAAATGTGGTTTATTGTGTTTTCAATTTTATTTTTTTCAAATAACAACCTCACTTTTTATCTCGTTTTCTTAAAGTAGGTACACGTGAGTGAGTGGGAAGTAGAAATTAAATTTTCATTATCTTGAAAAAGGAGTAATAAGGCTTGTTTAAAAGGTGTTGACAATGTTGTTTACTAAGTTGCTGGTAGCAATCAAATTTTAATGACATTAATGTGTTTCAAAAAGTCTACAAAATGCGGTATTTAAACAAAGCTCATCGTATTGAACTAAGTGACATAAAAACCAAATTTTTTAAAAATACAATTTTTAAGTCTACTAATAAATAGAAAGTGATTAAAATTTAAACTCGAAATTTCGCAAAATAGCTGAGATATCACCTTAATATCAATAATGAGTCGAAGCTTTTCTGTTTGCTACACATTGGTTAAGTTATCGCGGCATTGATGGGTTTAGATGATTGATTGGTGTATTGTATCCCAGGCCATCTGAATTTGGTTTTGTAGAGCCTTCAATAATTGTGAAGGGCGGTGAATTTTGCAACCTTCTTCCCATCATATCCCATACATGTTCGATGGGGGAAAGGTCTCGAGATCGAGGAGGCCATTGATGCAGATTTACACCGGACGCTTCTTAAAAGTCAAACTATTTTTTATCTGTTGTGACAACTCAGGAAATTTGAAACTGATATAGCTGGGCAGTCATGCTACCTCGAATGAATACTAATCGTGATCTGCTGCCGTAAGCAATGGCACCGGCACCCCATACCATAACACCCACACAGGGCCGGATTTAATTTTTTGCCGCCCATAGGCTAATATATTTTTGCCGCCCTAATATGTCAGTATTTTTTGGATATCAATTAGCATTAAAAGAATGCAAACTTCATTAGAATTCCCTAAAAAAAAATTTAACAAACAAATTTAAGAAAAGAAATCATACAGAAAATTAAATAACAATTCTTAATAACAAACAAATCTCATAATATAAAAACAAAATATAAATTAAAATGGTATAATAAAAAAAGTTTTTTTGAACTATGTATTATTTAATCATAAGAAAAACTGACTTTTTTTCCTTAAACCCTTTTTTTTCTGCAAAATCATTAAAATATCATTAAAATTTATGATTCCTTTTTAAAAAAATTAACCGTAAATTTGCCGCCCCCAATTTTTTAATAAAAATCCCCCCCTTGTTACCAGTCCAATTTTTTTCCCAGCTTTTTTATGACTTTAAGTTTATCGCCCAAAAGTTTCAGACCGGTATAAAATTGGATCGATTTATTTTAAAATTTTTTTTTCAGCCTGCCGAGGTACATAAGAGTTGGTAGGGATGGTTCCGGGGGTTTGAACCAGTCCAAAAATTTTTTTTTCTAGCTTTCTTAAACTCCGGGGCGATCGTCTTCCCGGGTGCAAAAACCGGTTTTAGGTTTGGGTCGATTTTTTTTGGGTTTTTTTTGGCCTGCGAGGTACGAGGGGTTGAAAAGAGGGGGTTCCCAAGGGGTTTTACCAGTCCAATTAATTTTTTAGCTTTTTTTTTGACTTTGGGGAAAACTTTAAAAAATTTTTTAAAAGGGTAGGTTGGATCGATTTTTTGTTAAATTTTTTTTTCCTGCGGAGGTACATGAGAGTTGGGGAAGAGGTTTGGTTTTTAAGGGGTTTTAAAAAGTCCAATTTTTTTTAGCTTTTTTTTACTTTAAATGATTGTAAAAATTTTTTGACCGGGGTAAGAGTTTAAACAAATTTTTTTAAATTTTTTTCCCCGCGGGGTACATGAGAGTTGAGAAGAATTTGGTTTTAAGGGTTGTACCAGCCCTTTTTTCCCCCCTTTTTTTTTTTTAAAAGGCTAAAAAATTTTTTTGGGTAATAAAATTTTTAATTAATTTTTTGGTTCATTTACATTTAGATTAAAAAAAAGGGGGTTTAAACCCCTAGGTAAATTTTTTCCGCCCCCAAAAAATTTTAAAAAACAAATTTTTTAAAAAAAAGTAAATTTTTATAAAAAAAAAAAATTAAAAAAAAAACAGTTTTCTTTTTAAAAAAAACAAGTCTCATAATATAAAAACAAAATATAAATTAAAATGGTATAACAAATAAGCTTTTTTTTTAACTAGTATTATTTAAGCATAAACAAAACCCTATACTGACATTTTTTCCAACCTTTTTTTTGCAAAATCATTAATTATATCATTAAAATTAATGATTACATTTTTTTTAAAAAAAACCGTTTAAATTTTTTTTCCCCCAATATTTGCGCCCCAGGCTTCATCCTTCTAAACCTTTGCGTAAATCAACGCCTGCCCCGGGGGATGAATATACCGTTAGATTGGGCGTTCCGTCTTTCACCACGTTCCCCCTTACCCTTTCACGGCCCTCATTTTGCCCAAACAGAGTCTGGGCTCATCGCTGAAAAAGGACTGATTTCATTTTATATTCCATTTAAGTTCTCCTTTGTCCATACCAATCGTTACCGAAGATTATGTGGGCTCAGAGGTAGCAAGAAGGGGACGGGAAGGGAAAAAAAACCCAAAAAACCTTA
>JAHBCN010016514.1:0-19451 GCA_019359885.1 Listronotus oregonensis
CAAATTTTAACCGATTTAGCTCCCAAAGATAATTATGAATTTTATGTAGGTTAGTGTCAGTTTTCGACGTGTCCGGTTATTAACCAACTCTAACTAATAAAAATATTTCTGGTCGAAGAATACGATAGTTTAGTATCTTTTAGATACATCCTTTGTCTGCCATATTCCAAATTTTAAACCGATTTTAGCTCCCAACGATAATTATGAATTTTTGTAGGTTAGTGTCAGTTTTCGACAGTGTCCGGTTATTAACCAACTCTAACTAATAAAAAATATTTCTGGTTCGAAAGGAATACGATAGTTTAGTATCTTTAGATACATCTTTGTCTGTCCATATTCCAAATTTTAAACCGATTTTAGCTCCCAAACGATAATTATGAATTTTATGTAGTTAGTGTCAGTTTTCGACGTGTCCCGGTTATTAACCAACTTCAACTAATAAAAAAATTTTTGGTTCGAAAGGAATTACGATAGTTTAGTATCTTTAGATACATCCTTTGTCTGCCATATTCCAATTTTAAACGATTAGCTCCCAACGATAATTGAATTTTTGTAGGTTAGTGTCATTACGTGTCCTGTATTAACCAACTTCTAACTAATAAAAAATATTTCTGGTCGAAAGAATTACGATAGTTTAGTATCTTTAGATAATCTTTGTCTCCATATTCAATTTAACGATTACTCCCAACGATAATTATGAATTTTATGTAGGTCAGTTTTCGACATTCGTTTAACTTCACTAATAAAATATTTCTGTGAAAGAACATAGTTTAGTATTTAGATACATCCTTTGTCTGCCATATTCAAATTTTACGATTATCCCACATAATATGAATTATGTAGGTTAGTGTCATTTCGACGTGTCCTATTACCCTTCTAACTAAAAAATATTTCTGGTTCGAAAGTTGGTTTGTATCTTGATACATCCTTGTCTGCCATTCAAATTTTAAACCGATTAGCTCCCAACGATAATTATGAATTTTATGGGTTATTCAGTTTTCGACGTGTCCGGTTATTAACCAACTAACTAATAAAAATATTTTGGTTGAAAGGAATTAGATTTTAGATTTTTAGATACATCCTTGTCTGCCATATTCAAATTTTAACGATTAAGCTCCAACGATAATTATGAATTTTATGTAGGTTAGTGTCATTTTCGAGTGTCCGTATTAACCAACTTCTAACTAATAAAAAAATATTTTGGTTAAAGGAATTACGATAGTTTAGTATCTTTAGATACATCCTTTGTCTGCCATATTCAAATTTTAACGATTAAGCTCCAAGATAATTATGAATTTTAGAGGTTAGTGTCAGTTTTCGAGTGTCCTGTTATTAACCAATTCTAATAATAAAAATATTTCTGGTCGAAAGAATTACGATAGTTTAGATCTTTTAGATACATCCTTGTCTCCATATTCAAAATTTTACGATTAGCTCCCAAGCGTAATTATGAATATTTATGTAGGTTAGTGTCAGTTTTCGACGTGTCCTTATTAACCAACTTCAACTAATAAAAATATTTCGTCGAAAGGAATGATAGTTTAGTATCTTTAATACATCCTTGTCTCATATTCAAATTTAACCATTAGCTCCCACGATAATTATGAATATTTATGTAGTTAGTCAGTTTCGACGTGTCCGTTATTAACCAACTTCTAACTAAAAAAAATA
Source organism: Listronotus oregonensis (assembly GCA_019359885.1). Lineage (NCBI taxonomy): Eukaryota > Metazoa > Arthropoda > Insecta > Coleoptera > Curculionidae > Listronotus > Listronotus oregonensis. The sequence continues at coordinate 1,672 of JAHBCN010016514.1, forward strand.
TTTCGTTCGAAAGAATACGATAGTTTAGTATCTTTTAGATACATCTTGTCTTCATATTCCAAATTTTAACGATTAAGCTCCCAAGCGATAATTATGAATATTTATGTAGGTTAGTGTCAGTTTTCGACGTGTCCGTTATTAACCAACTTCTAACTAATAAAAAATATTTCTGTTCGAAAGGAATAACGATAGTTTAGTATCTTTTGATACATCCTTGTCTGCCATATTCCAAATTTTAACGATTAGCTCCAGCGATAATTATGAATATTTATGTAGGTTAGTGTCAGTTTCGACGGTGTCCCGGTTATTAACCAACTTCAACTAATAAAAAATATTCTGTTCGAAAGGAATAACGATAGTTTAGTATCTTTAGATATCCTTGTCTCCAATATTCAAAATTTACCGATTAAGCTCCCAACGATAATTATGAATATTTATGTAGGTTAGTGTCAGTTTTCGAAGTGTCCGTTATTAACCAACTTCTAACTATAAAAATATTTCGGTTCGAAAGAATTACGATAGTTTAGTATCTTTAGATAATCCTTTGTCTGCCATATTCAAATTTAAACGATTTAGCTCCAACGATAATTTGAATTTTAGAGGTTAGTGTCAGTTTCGACGTGTCCGGTTATTAACCAATTCTATAATAAAAAAATTTCTGGTTCGAAAGGAATTAGATAGTTTAGTATCTTTTAGATCATCCTTTGTCTGTCATATTCAAATTTTAAACCGATTTTAGCTCCCAAACGATAATTATGAATTTTATGTAGGTTATGTCAGTTTTGACGTGTCCGGTTATTAACCAATTAATAATAAAAAAATATTTCTGGTTAAAGAATTACGATAGTTTAGTATCTTTTAGATACATCCTTTGTCTGCCATATTCCAAATTTTAAACCGATTAGCTCCAACGATAATTATGAATTTTGTAGTTAGTGTCATTGACGGTGTCCGTTATTAACCAATTCTAACTAATAAAAAATATTTCTGGTTCAAAGAATAACGATAGTTTAGATCTTTTAGATACATCCTTTGTCTGCCATATTCAAATTTTAAACCGATTAGCTCCCAACGATAATTATGAATATTTAGTAGGTTAGTGTCAGTTTCGACAGTGTCCTGTTATTAACAACTTCAACTATAAAAAAATATTTCTGTTGAAAGGAATACGATAGTTTAGTATCTTTAGATACATCCTTTGTCTGATATTCAAATTTTAACCGATTAGCCCAGGATATTATGAATATTTGTGGTTGTGTCGTTTTCGAAGTGTCCCGTTATTAACCAATTCAACTATAAAAAAATATTTCGTTGAGGAATACGATAGTTTAGTATCTTTTATCATCCTTTGTCTGTATTCAAATTTTAACGATATAAGCTCCAACGATAATTATGAATATTTATGTAGGTTAGTGTCATCGATTAGCTCCCAAGATAATTATGATATATTTATGTAGGTTAGTGTCATTTTCGACAGTCCTATATTAACAATTCTAACTAATAAAAAAATATTTCTGGTTCGAAATGATTAGATAGTTTAGTACTTTTAGATACACTTTTCCCAATATCAAAATTTTCCGATATTAACCATGCGATATTATGAATTATTATTAGAGTTTCTATTCAATTATAAAATTCTATAATAAAAAATTTTCTGTTCGAAAGAATAGATTTTAGTTCATAAACATTTTTATTCAAATTACGTTTACTTCCAAATTTAACATTAATTAAATATGTAGGTTAGTGTCAGTTTCAGTTCTATTATTAACAATTCTACTAATAAAAAAATTTTGTTAAGGATATTGATAGTCTATATCTTTGTAATTTTTTTCAATTTCAAAATTTAACGATTTTAGTCAAACATAATTGTTTTAGTGGTAGTGTTCAGTTTTAGATGTCCAGTTTCAATTCAAAATAAAAAATATTTCTGTTTAAAATTATGATAGTTTAGTATCTTTATAATCCTTTTTCTCCAAATAATTTAATTAATTAAGATAATTTGATTTTAGTATTATATTTAAATGTTCCTTAAAACCATTCTAACTATAAAAAATATTTTGTTCATTCAATTTATTATCAATTTTTAATTCTTTTAATATATAATAAATTTGTTCAATGTAGTTAATTTATATTTGTTCTTTTTAATAACGAATTATATTTGTATTAAGTGTTTAATAACAATCAAAAAATATTAGTATAGTTTCTTAAATTAAAATTGATAGTATTTGATTTGCTCGTTTAATTACAAAATTTATTAAATATTTGATTATATTTTTTAAAAAGAAAAGATATTTATATCTTAGATAATCTTTGTCTTCCATATTCAAATTTAAACATTTCTCCAACTAATTAAATTATGGTTATATTCTCGAGGAATACATAGTTATCTTAAATCTTGTCTGCCAATTCAAATTACGATTTAGCTCAACATAATTATATTTGGTGTGTTTGACTCGTTATTAACCAATTAATAATAAAATTTTCAAGATATAGTTTAGATTTACCTTGTCGCCATTAATTAACGTTATCCGTATAGAATTTGGTAGTGTCTTCTGTCGTTATTAACCAATTTAACATAAATATTGTTAAGAATACAGTTTATTGAAAGAATTACGATAGTTTAGTATCTTTAGATACATCTTTGTCTGCCATATTCAAAATTTTAACCGATTAGCTCCCAACGATAATTATGAATTTATGTAGGTTAGTGTCAGTTTGACAGTGTCCTAGTTATTAACCAACTTCTAACTAATAAAAAATATTCTGGTCGAAAGGAATTAGATAGTTTAGTATCTTTAGATACATCCTTTGTCTGTCCATATTCAAATTTTAAACGATTTTAGCTCCCAAACGATAATTATGAATTTTATGTAGGTTAGTGTCATTTTCGACGTGTCCGTTATTAACCAATTCTAACTATAAAAAAATATTTCTGGTTCGAAAGGAATTGATAGTTTAGTATCTTTTAGATACATCCTTTGTCTGTCCATATTCCAAATTTTAAACCGATTTAGCTCCCAAACGATAATTATGAATTTTATGTAGGTTATGTCAGTTTTCGACGTGTCCGTTATTAACCAACTTAATAATAAAAAAATATTTCTGGTTCGAAAGGAATTACGATAGTTTAGTATCTTTAGATACATCCTTGTCTGTCCATATTCAAATTTTAAACCGATTTTAGCTCCCAACGATAATTATGAATTTTGTGGTTTGTGTTTCGACGTGTCCGGTTATTAACCAACTTCTAACTAATAAAAAAATATTTCTGGTTCGAAAGAATACGATAGTTTAGTATCTTTAGATACATCCTTGTCTGTCCATATTCAAATTTTAAACCGATTTTAGCTCCCAAACGATAATTATGAATTTATGTAGGTTAGTCAGTTTTGACGTGTCCGGTTATTAACCAATTCTAACTAATAAAAATATTTCTGGTTGAAAGAATTGATAGTTTAGTATCTTTGATACATCCTTTGTCTGCAATATTCAAATTTTACACGATTAAGCTCCCAAGCATAATTGAATATTTTAGGTTAGTGTCAGTTTCGACAGTGTCCGTTATAACCAACTTCTAACTAATAAAAATATTTGGTTGAAAGGAATTACGATAGTTTAGTATCTTTAGATATCCTTTGTCTGCCATTTCCAAATTTTAACGATTTAGCTCCCAACATATATGAATTTTATGAGGTTAGTGTCAGTTGACAGTGTCCTGTTATTAACCAATTCTAACTAATAAAAAAATATTTCTGGTTCGAAAGGAATTACGATAGTTTAGTATCTTTAGTACATCCTTTCTGCCAATTCAATTTTAAACCGATTAGCTCCAACGATAATTATGTTTATGGGTTAGTGTCGTTGACGTGTCCGTTATTAACCAATTACAATAAAATATTTTGGTTGAAGATACGATAGTTTAGTATCTTTAGATACATCCTTTGTCTCCATATTCAAAATTTTACATCGATATAGCTCCCAAGCGATAATTATGAATATTTATGTAGGTTAGTGTCAGTTTTCGACAGTGTCCTAGTTATTAACCAACTTCTAACTAATAAAAAAAATATTTCTGGTTCGAAAGGAATAACGATAGTTTAGTATCTTTTAGATACATCCTTTGTCTCCATATTCAAATTTTAAACCGATTTTAGCTCCCAAACGATAATTATGAATTTTTATGTAGGTTAGTGTCAGTTTTCGACGGTGTCCCGGTTATTAACCAACTTCTAACTAATAAAAAAAATATTTCTGGTTCGAAAGGAATTACGATAGTTTAGTATCTTTTAGATACATCCTTTGTCTGTCCATATTCCAAATTTTAAACCGATTTTAGCTCCCAAACGATAATTATGAATTTTATGAGGTTAGTGTCAGTTTTCGACAGTGTCCTAGTTATTAACCAACTTCTAACTAATAAAAAAAATATTTCTGGTTCGAAAGGAATAACGATAGTTTAGTATCTTTTAGATACATCCTTTGTCTGCCAATATTCAAAATTTTACATCGATATAAGCTCCCAAGCGATAATTATGAATATTTATGTAGGTTAGTGTCAGTTTTCGACAGTGTCCTAGTTATTAACCAACTTCTAACTAATAAAAAAAATATTTCTGGTTCGAAAGGAATAACGATAGTTTAGTATCTTTTAGATACATCCTTTGTCTGTCCATATTCCAAATTTTAAACCGATTTTAGCTCCCAAACGATAATTATGAATTTTTATGTAGGTTAGTGTCAGTTTTCGACAGTGTCCTAGTTATTAACCAACTTCTAACTAATAAAAAAAATATTTCTGGTTCGAAAGGAATTAACGATAGTTTAGTATCTTTTAGATACATCCTTTGTCTGTCCATATTCCAAATTTTAAACCGATTTAGCTCCCAACGATATTATGAATATTTATGTAGGTTAGTGTCAGTTTTCGACAGTGTCCGGTTATTAACCAACTTCTAACTAATAAAAAATATTTCTGTTCGAAAGAATAACGATAGTTTAGTATCTTTTAGATACATCCTTTGTCTGTCCATATTCCAAATTTTAAACCGTCTGTCCATATTCAAATTTTAAACCGATTAGCTCCCAACGATAATTATGAATTTTATGTAGGTTAGTGTCGTTTCGACGTGTCCTTATTAACCAACTTCTAACTAATAAAAATATTTGGTTCGAAAGGAATTACGATAGTTTAGTATCTTTAGATACATCCTTTGTCTGCCATATTCAAATTTTAAACGATTAGCTCCAAACGATAATTATGAATTTTTAGTTAGTGTCAGTTTGACGGTCCCGGTTATTAACCAATTCTAACTAATAAAAATATTTCTGTTCGAAAGAATAACGATAGTTTAGTATCTTTAGATAATCCTTTGTCTCCATATTCCAAATTTTAAACCGATTTAGCTCCCAAACGATAATTATGAATTTTATGTAGTTAGTGTCAGTTTTCGACGGTGTCCGGTTATTAACCAACTTCTAACTAATAAAAAATATTTCTGTTCGAAAGGAATACGATAGTTTGTATCTTTAGATATCCTTGTCTGTCCATATTCCAAATTTTAAACGATTTTAGCTCCCAAACGATAATTATGAATTTTATGAGGTTAGTGTCAGTTTTGACGGTGTCCGTTATTAACCAACTTCTAACTAATAAAAAAATATTTCTGTCGAAAGGAATAACGATAGTTTGTATCTTTGATACATCCTTTGTCTGCCATATTCAAATTTTAAACCGATTTAGCTCCCAAACGATAATTATGAATTTTATGTAGGTTAGTGTCAGTTTCGACGGTGTCCCGTTATTAACCAATTCTAACTAATAAAAAATATTTCTGGTCGAAAGGAATTACGATAGTTTAGTATCTTTAGATACATCCTTTGTCTGCCATATTCAAATTTTAAACCGATTAGCTCCCAAACGATAATTATGAATTTTTGTAGTTAGTCAGTTGACGGTTCGGTTATTAACCAATTTAACTAATAAAAAATATTTTGGTTGAAAGGAATACGATAGTTTAGTATCTTTAGATACATCCTTTGTCTGCCATATTCAAATTTTAAACCGATTTTAGCTCCAAACGATAATTATGAATTTTGTAGTAGTAGTTTTACGTGTCCATATTAACCAATTCTAACTAAAAAAAAATATTTCTGGTTCAAGGAATACGATAGTTTAGTATCTTTTAGATACATCCTTTGTCTGTCCATATTCCAAATTTTAAACCGATTTTAGCTCCCAAACGATAATTATGAATATTTATGTAGGTTAGTGTCAGTTTTCGACAGTGTCCTGGTTATTAACCAACTTCTAACTAATAAAAAAAATATTTCTGGTTCGAAAGGAATTACGATAGTTTAGTATCTTTTAGATACATCCTTTGTCTGTCCATATTCCAAATTTTAAACCGATTTTAGCTCCCAAACGATAATTATGAATTTTTATGTAGGTTAGTGTCAGTTTTCGACGGTGTCCCGGTTATTAACCAACTTCTAACTAATAAAAAAAATATTTCTGGTTCGAAAGGAATTACGATAGTTTAGTATCTTTTAGATACATCCTTTGTCTGTCCATATTCCAAATTTTAAACCGATTTTAGCTCCCAAACGATAATTATGAATTTTTATGTAAGTGTCAGTTTTCGACAGTGTTCCAGTTATCAACCAAATTTTAATTAATTAAAAAAATATTTCTGGTCCAGGCAGATTTACGATACTTTGGTATCTTTTAGATACATCCTTTGTCTGCCCATATTCCAAATTTTAAACCGATATAACTTCCCAAGCGATAATAATGAATTTTTATGTAGGTTAGGGTCAGTTTTCGACACGACGAGGCCTAGTTATATCAGGTACACGAGATTAACGGTCGTACTGCCGCACTCTTACATTACTAACATTCTTGACTCAATCATAAAGGTGTTCATACTTAAAGAAACTATCAACTTAATGTCATACTTTATTTCGTAACTATCACAGCGATTTAAAAAAATTACAACAAATTTTACACCGATCAAAAAAATCACATCACATGAACCCGACGACTGGATATTTATCGATTATTTTCTTCAGCGTCGCCGGCACCAAAGTACAAAACTTGAATCGTTCTCCCATCTTGGTTTCGTCCGTCAAAAACTTGTAGCAATCCATCAGGTTTTCGATTTGCTTCTTGTCTGTGAGATTCTCGCTCAGAGCTTTCACTCTGTACTCGATGCCTATTCTGTGCAAGAATGTCTTTTGATTGACGGGTCCTAGATATATAACACCTTCGTTTTTGGCTGCCACCTGAAACGGAATTAAAATTTGCGATCAATACATAAATGATCTACCTCGACACAAAATCCGCAACTCAAAATTATTTGGCTCTGTTCGAGAGTCACTTAAGATATGGCATACTGCTGTGGGATTATTCAACATAGAATTATTTAGACGTTATTTTCTTGATGAAAAAACAAGCTAAACGCATTTTTAATAAAACCTAAGACAAATATGAGGATCGTTTGAAAAGTTCGTGCAAAGTCTGAGAGATGGCACCACCGGCGCCTATCGAGGTCATGTTTAGTTAGTAGCATCTGTTGAATGAACGCACACCAAGTGTTAGCCATATTGGTCCATTTCTTTGCGTTTGGCATTCGTGTGAATCAAGAAAGTCGAGTGATTTTCAAGAAATGGACGAAAAAGAATTTCGTGTGGTAATTAAACATTACTTTATGAAAGGTAAAACGCCTCAGGAGACTAAAGGGAAGATTGATAAACATTATGGTGACTCTGCACCTTCGATTAGAACAGTTTACAAGTGGTTTCAAAATTTCTGGACGACCTGTGAAGGGCACGACTCCAGAAATCATTGAACAAATCCATGATATGGTGATGGATGACAGAAGAGTTAAGGCACGTGAGATTGCTAGTGTTGTGGGCACCTCGACTGAACGAGTACATAATATTTTACATGAACATTTGGACATGAGAAAGCTATCCGCAAGATGGGTGCCACGATTGCTCACGCTTGACCAAAAACGGAATCGTGTGAAGTGTTGCAAGGATGGTTTGCAGCTGTTTCAGAAGAATCCGGAGGACTTTATGCGTCGTTTCGTCACTGTGGATGAAACATGGATTCATTACTATACTCCTGAGACCAAACAACAATCTAAGCAATGGGTTTCCAAGGGGGAATCTGCACCAAAAAAGGCGAAGCTCGTTCCTTCGGCCGAAAAGATTATGGCGATTGTCTTTTGGGATTCGCAGGGGATAATCCTCATCGACCATCTGGAAAAGGGTAAAACTATTACAGGTGCATATTGTTCATCATTATTGGACCGTTGAAAACCGAGCTGCAAGAAAAACGCCCACGATTGGCCCACAAGAAAGCCCTTTTCCATCACGACAACGCACCAGCACACACCTCAGGTTTCGTTTCACCCATCCCCCTATTCTCCAGACTTGGCTCCTCGGACTACTATTTGTTCCCAATTTGAAGAAATCGCTGGCGGGACAAAGATTCTATTCAAACGAGGAAGTGATTGCAGACACTGATCGATATTTTGCAGACTTGGACAAATCGTATTATTTGGAAGGGATCAACAACTGGAACATCGTTGGACGAAGTGTATAGAGCCTAAAAGGAGACTATGTAGAAAAATAAAAAAGGTTTACCCCAAACAAGTAAGAAGTTTTTATTTTTACATGGACTTTTAAACCTACCTTGTACCTTCACTCTTATTTTTTGGTCTAATTTGACCGGACTAATAATAACTCTAATGGTAGTCACAGCCACACACAAACCATTCAAAAATGTAAGTCACAGACGTAATAAATAAAAATTAATAAATAACAAAAGCATAATATTTGTCAATAAATCTAAATTTTCGTCATTCCTGTTTATTTTTTTAAATTAAGTTTTGATTTTAGGGTTCTCGATGGATTTTTTTTACATTTTTTTTAGGGTTTTTTTATTCAAAATTAGTTTCTGGGCGCAGAAATATTATCAAAATATAATCGTATCAAACAGCCCTTAGTCACATACCTCTCTAATAACATTAAAATCCACGTCGGCCGTCAAATCTGCACTGCCTGGCAACACCAAAGGATCCACTTGTTTGTGCTTCTTGAATGCCCTTAAAAAGACAAGTTTTTAATACAGGATATTTTTTAAACTGACATAGACTATTTCTTTTATTGAACAGTTAGAGCATTGGTTTCAAAGCAAAGTTGTTTGAAATAACTCAATTAAGAAAAATCCAAGGAAGTTTAAAGGTGTATGGAAGCCCAATACTGTAGAACAAAATTGCCCAGGCGTGCAGGGCAGCGGGAATAGGGGATTGGCCCGCGAGTTTGCGCAATGAATAGTAGGTCAGAGCCGGACTTCCATAATTCTTTGTTACTATCTATAAAGTTGACATCATACATAATGTCAAATTCAAGCATTCACTGTTTTTTTTTTTTTGCACAAAATTGTTGGTTATTAAACGATACTACCATAGAATATTTAAAATTATTGTGTAATATTGGATTTTATATCATCTGATATAATATGGAAAGAAGCCTTCTATTTAAATGGTCGATATTTTTGGGAGTTTTGTATTTTTACCAAAAATCTTTGTAAATAAATAAAAACACGATTTTTTAAAATAAATTTCAAACATTCTATGATAGTTTCATGTACTTATCACCAATTTTGTGATAAAAGAAGGCTAAGATAGTGTAAATGAGTTTAATCTAATCCTAAGATTCTGGTTGTACATTAAAAAGTAAAAATTTTTATAACTGCTTTTTAGGCATATACTTTCCACTAATAACAAACATTCATGAGACAGAATAACAGTGGTTAAAAATGTGTAATAACCTTTGGTACCTAGGTATCCATTGTAACAGTATCCGTTAAATATTATGTGTCTACAGTATGTCAAGCTTAAAAAGTTGATAATGTGAGTTTAAGAAACCAAAAATCTAATTTCTTTTTAAATAAATACAGAAAAAGCAAAAATGAACTTTAACATAAAATTGTACTTTATTTCATTCAATTAGAGGGACCTGTATATATTAAAATTTGCCTGGTCTGCCCAGTAATTAATAATTTTGATCCTTAAAAGAATGTACTAAATTATTAAATGAAATAGTACTAAATGTAAACTTATTTTTTAATAATCCACAGAAATACACAAACATTGTGGAAATCATCTAAAAGATAGTGAGATTGCCTTACTTTTCTCACTGCTATTTCCTGAAATTTTCATTATTCTATTATTCATAATTGCTATATTATTATTTTTTCGGTTACCTAACGTTACGTCTCATAAAACACCTAATTTAAATATAAGAAATACTTACCTAAAGTAAAAAATGACGGGTATGTTACCCTTGGATTTGCAAGACAAAACCATACAACCTCTAATCATTTTGTTACGATATTATAAGTAACAAAGCAATAAACCAAAATTATAGTCACAATTTAATAAACCCTAATCACTAAAATAAAAGGTTTTTATCAATCCAAAAAACTTCTGCAACCACAAATTATAGGTACTCACAAAAGCAAAACAACCGAAACTAATACGGCGCAAAGGGCACAAACCACAACGAAAATGACGAATGATGAGACGACGACGGTTGCGGTACAACGCGGATAAAGTTTCATACGCGCCGCGCGCCCTTGCACCAAAAACCTTGACAACCTAAGACCATTATCGGCTCTATAAAGTATAATGTGTTGCCTAACTACACACTGATTTATCAGTGTGTAAGTAGGAACACATTAAATTATTTCGTGGAATTTTGTTATTGCGCAGCATCGGCTGGGCCAACTCTGACAGTTATTTTCATTCTGGGCTGGACATTTTTGATCGAATGGGCCATAGCATTGGGCTTCCGTACACTTTAAACTTCCTTGGAAAAATAGCAAAAAAATATTTTTACAGCGTTGCCAGTTTTTGCAGCAAATTCAAAAAAAAAAGGTATTTTTTTAAATGGCAACACTACCGTTAAATAGATTTCAAAGTTATCTACAAAAAACTTTATATACCATTTTTTTGTTGGAGTAGTTATTTTTGAATAACCAGGCGAAAATTATTTGGTTTTGGCCTATTTAGTATATGAGAAAAATTGAGACAAAAATAAAACAAGCTAAGTAGTGGCAAAAAACACAAAATTTAACTGACCTAAGTTAATTTTTGTCGAGAGAATTCAAAAACTTACAAAATGGTTTTGGAAAAATCCCGATCCGATCATTTTTCATCGAGAAAAGCCGGAAAAACGCTTAAAACAGACCTTTCTTCAAAAATTCGTATCTCCGTTAATTTTCAAAATTAAGAGCTGATTATTTGGGAAATAATAGTCAATAACATATACTTTGAGCTGCCAAAAGATGAAAATTGTCGCATTAATAGTTTTTATTCAACCGCACTATAAACAAAGTTCCGCTCGCTCGGCGACGCACCACCAAGGAAGTTTAAAGGTGTATGGAAGCCCAATGCTATGGCCCATTCGACAAAAATGTCCAGCCCAGTATGAAAATAACTGTCAGAGTTGGCCCCGCCGATTCTGCGCAATAACAAAATTCCACGAAATAATTAATGTGTTCTACTTACACACTGATAAATCATGTGTAGTTAGGCAACACATTATACTTTATGAGAGCCGTAATGGTCTTAGGTTGTCTAAGGTTTTTGGTGAAGGGCGCGCGCGCGCGTATGAAAATTTATCCGCGCTGTACCGTCAACCGTCGTCGTCTCATCATTCGTCATTTTCGTTGTGGTTTGTGCCCTTTGCGCCGTATTAGTTTCCATTGTTTTGCTTTGTGTGAGTACCTATATTTTGTGGTTGCAGAAGTTTTTTGGATTGATAAAAACCTTCTTATTTTAGTGATTAGTGTTTATTAAATTGTGACTATAATTTTGTGTTTATTGTTTGTTACTTATAATATTGTAACAAAATGATTAGAGCTTGTATGGTTTTGTCTTGCAAATCCAAGGGTGACATACCCGGCATTTTTACTTTAGGTAAGTATTTCTTATTTTTAAATTAGGTGCTTCTTATGAGACGTAACGTTAGGTAACCGAAAAAATAATAATATATCAATTATTAATAATAGAATAATAAAAATTTCATAGGAAATAGCAGTGAGAAAAATAAGGCAATCTTAACTATCTTTTAGATGATTTTCACAATGTTTGTGTATTTCTGAAAAAAGGTTTACATTTAGGTACTTTTATTTCATTTAATAATTTAGTACATTCTTTTAAATGATCAAAATTATTAATTACTGGGCAGACCAGCAAATTTTAATATATACAGGTCCCTCTAATTCAGTCTTTCTCAAAGTGGGCGATAACGCTCCCTTGTGGGCGCTGGAGGCCTAGAGGGGGGCGGTAAGGGGTCCACAAAAATTGGGGGCGCTGATGGGATTTGAGGGGCGGGCGATAGGTGATTTGTAACTTCAGCTACTTCATATATTAAAATTCACTGAAATTAAAATCCTCCTACTACACAACATCCATTTATTAGTTCATATTGATATCCTGTTTTATTGTATTAATATAAACTAAAAATATATTAAATAATAATTATTATTAGTGCGTTCACAACGCTATTTATATCTTAAGATACTTAGTAATAGGTATCAAACACTGAAAAATATTCGTGTCTTCAAGTGTCGCAGCTAAGGTCCCCACCTACGAAGACACGTATTAAAAATAGGTATATCTATTGATACGGCCAAGCTAAGCACTTGCCGAACGCGAAATTTTTTATGTACCTAATCTAGTAAAAATTAGAGAAAAATAAGATTCTAATTAGACGGTTCAAAATAATTCAACAAGCGAACAAACACTGTACGATTTATTTGTGCAATCCTGTATTATAATAGTCCGTCAACGTTTGTGCGGTCCGTGTTTACGGAGTGCAGGTGCGGGAATGGGCAAATCCCAAGAAGACAGCCGCGGCTCGCGACCTGCCGGCGACTGAGGTAACCGTGTGACGCCACTCGCTCAATTTCCCGCCACTCCGCCCGCTACCCTGTTACTCTTAGTAGTGAAAAGTTGTATTATTGCTCAATGTTGATAATTGTGAATTTTGTATAAAAGATACACTTGATATTGTAAAGTTGCATTATTATTGCTCTCTTTGGTAAGAAAAGTATTGCTAAGAATACAGGTTTAATTAAACTCCAGCCGAGACCAATATGTTAATGAGATTTTTAAAGTGAAAAAAATGGGGGTGGCGCTATAAAATAACTGATTTTCAAAGTGGGCGTTAGACGACATAAGTTTGGGAACCTCTGCTCTAACTGAATGAAAGAAAGTACAATTTTATGTTAAAGTTTCTTTTTGCTTTTTCTGTATTTGTTTAAAAAGAAATTAGATTTTTTGTTTCTTAAACTTACATTATCAACTTTTTAAGCTCGACATACTGTAGACACATAATATTTAACGGTTACTGTTACAATGGATACCTAGATACCAAAGGTTACTAAACATTTTTAATCACTTTTATTCTGTCTCATAAATGTTTTTATTAGTGAAAGTATATGCCTAAAAAGCAGTTATTAAAATTTTCACTTTTTAATGTACAACCAGAATCTTAGGATTAGATTAAACTCATTTACACTATCTTGCCCTTCATTTATCACAAAATTGGTGATAAGTACATGAAACTATCATACAGTGTTTGAAATTTATTTTAAAAAATCGTATTTTTATTTATTTTACTAAGATTTTGGTAAAAATACAAAACTAACAAAAATATCGACCATTTAAATAGAAGGCTTCTTTCCATATTATATCAGATGATATAAAATCCAATATTACACAATAATTTTAAATATTCTATAGTAGTATCGTTTAATAACCAACAATTTTGTGCAAAAAATAAAAAAAAGTGAATGCTTGAATTTGACATTTGATGATGTCAACTTTATAGATAGTAACAAAGAATTATGGAAGTCCGGCTCTGACCTACTATTCATTGCGCAAACTCCGCGGGGCCAATCCCCCTATTCCCGCTGCCCTGCACGCCTGGATAATTTTGTTCTACAGTATTGGGCTTCCATACACCTTTAAACTTCCTTGCGCACCACCTGGTATGTATTTTAGCAATACTTACCGAAAAGTATCTGTACCAGTCCCGTTATGTCCATAATCGCAAATCAGGGCTATGCCACCGTAGCTTTTCAGTCTCTGGCATATTTCCTCGTAGATAACCATGCTTTCTGGCGATATTTCGACGTGTTCCCTCGTTTCTTTCGGGTTCAATAGTACTTTAAGCATGGGCGTGTCTTGACGGGCCAAGACGTACCTTTATTTAAAAAAAAAATACAAAATTTTAATGTCATTTTACACCTATGAGAATTTAAGTAGTAAAATGTTATGATAAAAATCATAAATTGTGTGCAAAAAAAAGGGGGAATCCAGTGAAAATGAGATTAGTTTGATGATGGATATTTGGAAAACGAAACGTTTTCGACTAAAAAAAATATTTCAGATTAGTGATCAGAGTACCAAAAAAGCCTCGTATTCCAAAATTGGTCGAATCTTCCTAGGCAATTACCAAAATATACCTAAATCTAATGTCGTCAGTCTTTTGAGTGGACTCTAAATCGATCAGTACTTCTTTATATCCAGCGTACGTCTTGTGGAACTTATGAATGGGCAACGCATCGAAAAATTCGTGGGCCAACAATAAGGTAAATCCATCGGGAACATCCTTAAGGGTTTGATACCATTTGACAGGAATACCATGATGGCTAATACCTAAAAAAAATAGGTATATTTAAGAAACATAATAATGATAATATTAACAGATGCAGATGGGCAGAAATTTTTTTTTATTAAAACGGGAAAAATGGCGAAAGAAATTTTCTAAAATCATTGAACACTTGCTAAGGTCTCATTATAAAAAAATGTCCATACCAAACAATTTTTTTTAAATATAAATAAATTAGTCAAATATTCTTAAAATATTGTGAAAAACTTGACCGCTTTTTTATATTCTAGGAAAAATCAGAATTGGCCCAAACTCATATACAATGATAGGTACGAGTTTTCCCATTCCGATGAACTTTAAATGATTAAAAAATGTACATTATTGCCTGAGTTATGGAACAATTCGTCCGCCCGCTTATAAGTGAATCCAGAAGATAGCGGCATTCTAGCGGTAGAGCGGCAACTGAAATGAGGGTACTTTTGTCCCGTTATCTCAAAAACTATCGATTTTTCGAAAAATATTATAAGGACCATTTTTGTAGATACAAGGCGATCTTCAATTTTAGTTAAACCAAAATTCTCCAAGTCGCATATACGCAAATACACAATTTTAACCTACTAACTTGTATAACAAAAATACAAACCTTCTCTATAAACAGGACTTTTTGCATTGTTGGTTAAATGACTCTGTAGACATAGAGTTCTGCTCTGTACGTCACTTAATACAGGACTGATTTCTACTAACTGAAGAGTCGTATTATGAAGAGCCTAAAATTTTTTATGGATAATATTATATTAATATAATACAGGGTGTCCGGAAATGCGGTTCGAATAATAGGTATTTGACATGCATATTTATTGCAAAATATACATATTAAATTTTTTTTGGAATTAATTCAGCGACTGAAACTTGGTTTATAAGTATATGGACTGAAACGCTCTGTGATTGGTTACAACTTTGGTGACGTCATTTGCAAGTAAATAAATGTCACAAGCTTTGGGTTGTGTTTTCAGGTGTTATTTTCTTATCTTTAACTATCTAAATAGCTGTTTCTTGACCATTTTATTTAAAAATCATATTTCAAGTAACATAATTATCTGTTTCATACCTCAAAATGGACATAAATATTGTGCAAGCCGATAACAGAAACCTACCAGAGATAGACGCATTTATGATTGTGCGTTTCTTTAAAAATAACGCCGACTAATATGCTGCAGAACTCAAAAATGTAAAAACAGGTGGGTAAGTACCTCTAAAAATTATTTATTTACGTGTTCATCATTCAGTATTTCTTAAAATCTTATTGTAGGTTATGTTTAGGGAGTGTAGAAATATAAGGAGTACCATCTCTTATGGGAGACGAATTGAAAAAGTGCCCATTGTGTATTTAGTGAAATGTATTATATCAGTTTCCATCTGCAATTCAATAATAATACCGTTAAGTATAAAAAGAGAAAGTACTAACTTGCTAGGTATTTAACTTCTAAAACAAACAAAATCACTATAATCCAAAAGTTAGGTTATACATTAAAGTGTTTGTAAATTATCTAAAGGCGGTATTTTGTTGTACATAAATCAGTAGGTATTTAAAGCAGGATATTTGTATACTTACATTAAAGTGATCTTCACACATAAAAACATCTCAAAGCTGTTTGGATCTCTTCGAGCTTATTGTAACCACTTTTTTTTTCGCCTTTTAGGATTTGTTGGGACAGATCTAAACAGTTTTTGTGGTCTTTCAGAGAAGTATTGGTACATTGTGGCACTACACACCATTTATATACCATTTTAGCCAATAAATTGAGAAATCATTAACAAAATTCACTGTAGTTGCACTCGTTGTTAATTTGTTTACTTGCATATGACGTCACTGAAACATGTTGACGCCATTACAGAGACAGCGTTTTTAGCGCGAATTTTATAATTTAAACTTAAACATTGAGTTTTATTGAAAATACAGCAGATTTGCCAAAATATAAAATGTATTGTGTTTGTTAGGTACCAAAGAATAATTTTAAAACGATTTTTTAAAAGCACTCAAATAGCCTATTAATTTTTTTTTTTCTTAAATAATATTATTCAAAGTATATTTTAATTGCAAATTTAAAAAAAAGTCCAATTTCGTGGGTGGTTTTCTTTTTTTCTTCTTTGAGCTATAAAAAATCCCACTTCAAAAAAAAAATAATTTTTGGGGTTTCCATATGGTCTTTTTTAAACCAGGACACATGAGTTCGAAAATCCGGGCAAATCCGACAGTTCAAAGAATGTATGTTATAAATTTATATATAACAACAAAAGCTAAATTAAAAAAAAAAATATTTAGGGAAAAATTTATTTAAATAATTATTCTATTATATGCAAAAATACATTATAAACTTAAATTAAAAAACAAAATTAGGGCCCCCTATGGTAACATAAAAAATAAAATTTCAGGTAAAACCAAAAAGCATGTATGAAAAAAATAATTTATTTAAAATCAAAATATATTTATGCGCTCATCTTTTACTTTTAGAAAAATTTTTTTAATTTTAAAATGATATTTTTAAATTAGTTTAATTTTTTATCCAAAAATTTATGGGAAAAACTATCAAATCTGGAAAGAAAACTTACTTTTAGGAAAAAATTGAAAAAGGTCGAAAAAAAAGCAAAAAAGGGGGGTCTTTGGGAAAATTGTCAATTTAAAATTTAAAAGGAAAAAAAAAATATTACACCCCACAACTAATAGATATTTTTTGCTAATAGCTTAAGTGCGGCCGAGCTCAATTCATATTACTGTCGTATTGCCGGGGGAAGCTGGCACAAAAAAAATCACAAACGAAAGATCCTCGTGATTACTTTGGGTCATCTATCAGTGTCTGAAACATTGTTCTTTTTGCCCTGTACTGCTTTAGGAAATTCGGGGGGTTTCTTGGGGAAAATTTAAAAATAAGAATGCTTCGGAGTGGGATAGGCAGTCTGTTAAAATATTTTTGACTTTCCCGAGAGGGCCTTGCCGGGGGCCCACGCAATAAATTCTTCCTTTTTTACAGGTAACTTTTTCCCTCCCGCCCGAAAAAGGCTGTAATCATTCCGGGTTTTTGGGGGCGATC
>JAHBCN010016514.1:19468-34628 GCA_019359885.1 Listronotus oregonensis
ATTCTGCGCAATAACAAAATTCCACGAAATAATTTAATTTTGTTTACTTATACACTGATAAACCCAGTGTGAAGTTAGCCAACAAATTATAATTTTATGAGACCCGGACTCCCGTTTTTTGGATTGATCAAAACCTTCTTATTTTAGTGATTAGTGTTTATTAAATTGTGATAAAATTTTGTTTTTTTTTGTTATTTTAAATATGGTAACAAAATAACTAGAGGTTGTATGGTTTTGTTTTGGGAAACCTTGGGGTAACATACCCGTCTTTTTAGCTTTAGGCTTTAGGTAAGTATTTTTTATATTTAAATTAGGTGCTTTTATAAGACGTAACTTTGGGGTTTTAACCGAATAAATAATAATTTTCAATTATGAATAATAGAAAAAAAAAAATTTTAAAAGGAAATTTTAAATTGAGAAAAATAAGGCAATCTTAACTATCTTTTAGATGATTTCCCAATGTTTGTGTATTTCTGTGGTTTTATTAAAAAGAAAAAAGGGTTTTAAATTAAGGTACTTTTATTTCATTTAATAATTTAGTACACTCTTTTAAAGGATAAAAAATTATTGATTACTGGGCAGACCAGGCAAATTTTAAATATACAGGTCCCTCTAATTGAATGAAAGAAAGTACAATTTTGGTACGGTTTTTTAAAGGCGCTGATTACAAATCAAAAAAAACATTCGGCAATGTTTCGTTTGCGAGATATTAAAAAAATCAAAATCGAAAATCAAACTAACCTTATTTACATTTTTCCCCCCCCTTTTTTTTGCAAAAATTCTTGATTTTTACACTAAATTGGCACACAATATTTCACAAATTTTTTACACTTTTTTTTTTTAACAAATATGGTTCCCCGGGCCTTTGTTTTTAAAAAAGTTCGCAATTTAATGGAAAAAAGATGTAAAATAAATAAAAAAAAAAGGGTTTTTAAAAAAAGGGGTTTATAAAATATCGTGTGCCATTTTTTGTGTAAAAATCAAGAATTGTGTACAAACAAAAGGGGGGAATATAGTGAAAATGAGGTTAGTTTAATTTTCAACTTTGATGATGAAGATGGGGGAAAAAGAAACGTTGCCGAAAAGATTTTTTTTTAGATTTGTAATCAACCCCCCAAAAAAAATCCTATATACCAAATTAGATCAAAATCGGAGAGGAGGCAATTTTAGACAATACCATTTGTTTAAAAATAAATTAGTTTTTTTTTTTTAATCTTGCATTATCAACTTTTTAAGCTCGACATACTGTAAAACATAATATTTACAATTATTACACTGGATACTCAGGTCCCAAAAAGGGTTACTAAACATTTTTACCCAATGTTATTTTGTCTCATGAATGTTTGTTATTAGTGAAAAAGTATATGCCTAAAAAGCAGTTATAAAAATTTTCACTTTTTAATGTACAACCAGAATCTTAGGATTAGATTAAACTCATTTACACTATCTTGTCCTTCTTTTATCACAAAATTGCGATAAGTACATAATACTATCATACAATGTTTGAAATTTATTTGAAAAATCGTGTTTTTATTTATTTACAAAGATTTTTGGTAAAAATACAAAACTTCAAAATATCGACCATTTAAATAGAAGGCAGTAAAGTGGCGCCATCTATTCTTTCCATATTATATCAGATGATATAAATCTAATATTACACAACAATTTTAAATATTCTATAGTAGTATTCTTTAATAATCAACAATTTTGTGCAAAAATAAAAAAAAAACAGTGAATGTTGGAATTTGATATTTGATGATGTCAATTTTATAGATATTAACAAAGAATTATGGAAACTGGCCCTGACCTACTATTCATTGCGCAAATTGGTAATAAACCTCTCTATTCCTGCTGCCCTGCACGCCTGGACAATTTTGTTCTACAGTATTGGGCTTCCATACACCTTTAAACTTCCTTGACCCGAACTCATATGCAATGATAGGTACGGGATTTCCTATTCCGATGAACTTTAAATGATTAAAAAATATACATTATTGCCCGAGTAATGGAACAATTCGTCCGCCCGCTTATAAGTGAATCCATGAAGATAGCGGCATTCTAGCGGTAGAGCGGCAGCTGAAATAAGGGGAATTTTGGGTCCCGTTATATCAAAAACCATCGATTTTTCGAAACAAATTATAAGGACCATTTTTGTAGGTTACAAGGCGATCTTCATTTTTTGTCTAAACAAAAATTCTCCAATTCGCATATTTTGGCGGGAAACCCACTTTTCGTGCCTTGAGGGGCCATTTTCAGCCCTTTCCCACCTGTTAATGTTGATAAACTTTTTCTCGCTCGAAAACATCTTCAAAGACCTAAGAATTGCGCCACAAGGGAAAATTGTACAGATTTATTTACAGCTTTGTTTGCTCTTCACTATTCAGTTAGGCATAAAAAACGCAAAAATTCGAGTACTCATAAATCAGACTACTGCTTTCAGAACAACTTGGAGGGGATTTATAATTTTATCATTATTAATCATTAACAAATAAAGTCCAAGATTTAGTGTTATTAAAACACAAGATATGGCCAAACGCAAATACACAATTTTAACCTACTAATTTGCATCACAAAAATACAAACCTTCTCTATAAACAGGACTTTTTACATTGTTGGTTAAATGGCTCTGTACACATAGAGTTCTGCTCTGTACGTCACTTAATACTGGGCTAATTTCCACTAATTGAAGGGTCGTATTGTGAAGAGCCTAAAATTTTTATTATGGATAATATTATATTAATATTATACAGGGTGTCCGGAAATACCGTTCGAATAATAGGCTATTTGCCACCATTGAAAATAAGCTTTAAATCGTGGTCATCCTATCAGATAATAGTATAAAGAAGCATATTTCTCTATAATATAAAGTAAAATATGCATATTTATTGCAAAATATTCGTATTAAAATTCAAATATTTTTTTGAAATTAATTCAGCGACCGGAACGCTCTGTGATTGGTTACAACTTTGGTGACGTCACTTGCAAGTAAATAAATGTCACAAGCTTTGTGTTGTGTGTTTTCAGGTGTTATTTTCGATCTTTAACTATCTAAATAGCTGTTTTTTGACTATTTTATATAAAAAACATATTTCAAGTAACATAATTTCCGTTTCGTACCTCAAAATGGACATAAATTTGGTGCAAGCCGATAACAGAAACCTTACCTGAGATAGGTAGACGCATTTATGATTGTGCGTTTCTTTAAAATAACGCTGACTACTATGCTGCAGAACTCAAAAATGTAAAAACAACTGTGTAAGTACCTCTGAAAATTATTTATTTACGTGTTCATCATTCAGTATTTCTTAAAATCTTATTGAAAAATTTTGTTTGGGGGGTGTAGAAATATAAGGAGTCCATCTTTATGGGGACAAAAAAAAAGTGCCCATTTGTATTTGTGAAATTTTTTATATCATTTTCCCCTCTGAAAATAATAATGTTAAGTATAAAAAGAGAAAGTACTAACTTGCTAGGTATTTTTTTTAAAACAAACAAAATCACTATAATCCAAAAAAATTGGGGTTATAATTAAAGTGTTTTAAGTTATCTAAAGGCTTATTTTGTTGTTATAAACGGTAGGTTTTAAAGAATATTTGTATATTACATTAAAGTGATCTTCAAATAAAAACATTTAATGGTCAAAGCTGTTTGGATCTCTTTGAGCTAATTGTAACCACTTTTTTCGCCTTTTTAGGATTTGTTGGAACAGATTAAACAGTTTTTGTGGTTTTTCAGAAAGTATTGGTACATTGTGGCATTAAACCATTTATAACCATTTTAGCCAACAAATTAAAATTATTAACAAAATTCATTGTAGTTCACTCTTGTTAATTTGTTTACTTGCATATGACGTCACGGAAACATATGTCGACGCCATTACAGGGACAGCTTTTTTAGCGCGAATTTTATAATTTAAACTTTAACATTGAGTTTTATTAAAAATACAGCAGATTTGCCAGAAACATAAAATGTATTGTGTTTGTTAGGTACCAAAGAATAATTTAAAACGATTTTTTAAAATCACTCAAATAGCCTATTACCTTTTTTTTATCTTAAATAATATTATTCAAAGTATATTTTACATTGCAAATTTAAAAAACGTCCAATTTCGTGGGTGTTTTTTCTTCTTCAGAGCTATAAAAACTCCCACTTCAAAAAAAGTACTTATGGGGTTTCCCTATGGTCTTTTTCAAATCCAGGACACAAAAAAAACGGAAAGTTAAAAAAAATTTTAAAAAAACCAAAAAGAAAAAAAAAAAAACAATATAAAAACAAAAAAAAAAACAATTGCCCGGAACAAAAAAAAAATTCTCAAAAATAAAACAACTGGCGGCAAAATTAGAGGATACTGGAATTTTATATTAAACCACCCGGAGTTTTTTAAAACTATTACGGTTATAGAGATTACCGTTTTGCATAAATGAAAACACATAAATTCATAGGGGGAAAGCGTTTATTAAAAAAATCAAATATTATCCTCAAAATGCAAATTTCTATATCATGCTGAATCATTTAAAGAATGTTAGTAATGTGTATGACCTCCGTGGACCTCGAAAACTTCATGAAGGCGTCTTGGCATGCTGAGAATCAAATTGTCCAGCTGGTCTTGGGGTAGGTTGTCCCATAATTGAGGAAGTATTCCTATTAGGCCCCGTCTGTTATTAGGCGGGGGTTGGTGGTTATCCAAAGCTCTTTGAAGCATATCCCATGCATGTTCAATTGGGTTCAGATCTGGTGAAAGTGCGGGTAGCCTGAGATGGGTGATGCCTAAATTCTGCAGTGTAGTTCGGACTTCCAAAGGCGATGCGGGGGCGCATTATCGTCCAAAAAATGAAATGTTCCCCGATTGCTTCACCAATTGGTTCGAATACCTCTAATGATGTCACGAGCATCGTCCCTGTCATATTGTTTTGCAAACATACAGATGCTACCCGTCCTAGAGTGATTCCTCCCCAGACCATAACTGTGCCACCTCTGAAAGGATACACTTTTGTACATAGCTCGATGTCTAGGTGTTTCACGACTTCTCCACACTCTTATACGCCTTGAGTCACTATGTAAACCAAAACAAATTCGTCGGTGAAAAGAACGGAATTCCATTCTACCCTCCAATTTCGTCGTTCACGTGCCCACCCTCTAAACGCTGGCTCTATGTCTTTGGTAAGTGGCACCCTCGAAATGCTCTACGAGCAGATAACCGATCTCATATAATCGATTTCTCACTGTTCTTACAGAGATAGGGACTCCTAATTGGTTTTGAAGCTGACGGCGTAAATGTGTTGCAGGGAGAATAGGGTTCGTCAATACTAAGGGTTATGTACCGGTCTTTTTTGGGAAAAAGGTTTGTTCAGGTTTTCCCCCTGTAAGATTCCACAGCCTACTTATAACACTTTGTGATGTTTCCAGCGCACGAGCAACATCCCTTGTCGCAACCCCGCGAAGCATTCCAACCGCTCTGTTTGCTTCTGGGATGTTAAATGTCTTAAAGGCATTGCAAAAAAACAACACCCAATTACTGTTGTATTTAATCGTATAAAACGACTTCTGAAACTAAAACGAGAGAATCTTTCGAATTCAACCTGACAAAAAATATTGTTTACTTGATATTGTTTTAACAAAAAATCCTGAATTTTTTTTACGGCAACAAGATTAACACTAGATTCCCAACCAAAACATCAAATTGTCGGTACTAATTTGAATTATGTATATGGCAATATCCCTAATTTTTTCCCAGTGTATATGTTATAAATTTATATATAACAACAAAAACTAAAATAAAATAAAAATATTTAGAAAATTTATTTAAATAATTATTCTATTATATGCAAAAATACATTATAAACCTAAATTAAAGACATATTAGCCCCATATGGTAACATAAAACATAAAATTCTCAGGTAAAAACCAAAATAGCATGTATGGTAAAAAAATAATTAATTTAAAAACATATATATTTTAATACTCGGACGTCCCCGGACACCTTGAAAACCCTAAGTACTTATATAATATATTTAATGTATCTCATGTCACAATTTTGGATAAAAAAAATTTGAAAATAAGTTCTATATAAGTCAGAAAAAGCCCAAGAAACTGCACTGCCTCCAGTAGTAAATCTAGACGGCTCCCAGAGAAGAAGAAGAGATATTAGTGTCTGTATAATCCATTCTTACCTTAAAATGACTAAATACTTTTAGAATATCAGCACTAAGTGTTCCCCTTCCAGGTCCCAATTCCACAATTTGCAAAGGTTTCGGTGAGCCGATCTTGTGCCACTCGTTAAGAAACCAAACAGCAATCATTTCTCCAAATATCTAACAAGAGAAATAATTATTCTAATTTATACTTTGATGTCGACAAATAATAATAATAAAATAATTACTTGTGATATTTCCGGTGAAGTAATGAAATCTCCTTTTTCCCAGATGTCTTTGGACATGTAGTATCCCCTTGTAGGATTTTGAAGGACGCATTTCATGTAATCTGCCACCGTAATAGGTCCCTTCGCTTTAATTTTATTGTACAGAGTCTTCGATAAGTAATTTTCATCTTTAACTGCTTTGCGCTTGACGGTATAGTAGGTTCTCACAAATAACAGGGGGTGTATTGTACTCCGAGATTGTACAAGTTTTTTTAGGAAAATACCTTTAGTCACTATAGAGGACATTTCAAAATAAATTTAGTATTTTTTTTTAATTTAAAAGAAAATTTTGATCATGACACTTTAAAACTTTAAAATAATCATTTTTTGACAACGTTTAAAATCTAGTAGGCTCTTTATTTGGATAAATTTCAAAAAAACTCAATTTTTGAAACTAATTATTTTGAGGTTATATTTCTAAATTACAAATTCATCCATGAACAGTTTTGCAGTCTTCTTTTTACAAATCTTTGCACGAAAAAAGTAGCAACACCGATTTTGCTGATGACGAGTAGCCCACTATTTCAAAATTACGATATCACATTCGAGCATATACCTACTAGAGGCAGTCTTGCCGCTCTGTCGTGCGGGAGAGAAAAAGTTTAAATTTGTAAAAAATTGGAATTTCTGAGGGCTACAAAGCCCGACATCCAGACTTTCTACCAACAAAGCTCACGCTGCGACATCGCAACGTATGACTGGAAAGAGGAGAGCTGGCGAATTGACTAGATAAAAACCCTGATCTCGCTACCATGGAGACTAAAGATAAGGAAGACCATCTCTTATGGCTGTTTGGCTCAAAAATGGCCCGAAAAGCAATAAATAAAGAGGCGCTGGTGTAGCGGGGGCAGTGGAACTTGACGCAAATATAAAGTGAAGTTTAAAAACGATCCTCTGGAACACAACGCCATCTTAATTTACTGCAATTTAAGGGCCATTTTTGTAACCAAAAGATGGTCCTCCCTTGTCTTTGGTCTCCATGCTCGTTACGGTTTTGTGCAGTAATTTTCAAAATCCTAAAAAATTAGTATATGGAGCATGAGAAACATATATTTTCGGACATAGTCCTTACTATATTCTTGCAGGATATTACGAAAGCGTAAAATAAAAAGCAAGTAGTCCTTAAAATCATTTAAGAGGTAAATAAATACAAACAAATAACAAAATAAATCTATACAAAAAAAAATCAGTAATCACAAAAAAAATTAAATACAACATGTCTATTAATTTCGTCCTTTGAGACTGAATCCTGCTCCACTAAAAGCTTTAAATTCACCGTTTTCTTCGCTTTCGTTATTTTTCTGCTTCACAGTTCTTCGTATAAATTTCAAAGTCCCGATTTGATAATCGTAATCCGGTATTCCCCTCACATAAACTGGTTTTGGAGTAGCTTGATCTAAAAAATTCAGAAAAAAGTGTTCTGTAGTACAGAAATAAATGGTAAATTTGATAGAATGTAGAAACTTGGCTGGAATTTAAAAAAATACCTGTAGAAGTAGAATCTTTGCGCTTCTTGCCATCCAATCTGTTACCAGCCCCTTTGAAGGCCACAAAACCTGAGGGCTCCGGCATCATCTCGGCAGGATCAACAGCCATTTCTTCTTCTTCTTTTTTAGGAACTTGAGGTTCTAGAAATTAAACAAAAGTATTTTTTAATTGAATGAACTACTCAGTATCTTTAACAGTTAATTAAATTTTTAAAATTGTATGCTTGTTCTTTTGAAAATAAAAAAAAATACCTTTATATCCGACAGGTGCAGCAAACTCAACATTCATATCACATTCGATAATACTTATGGCGTTTCCTGGCTTGGTTTCCAAAACACATAGTTCGTATATTTTTTGGTTATATTGAACGGCAATGATATCACCTGAAAATCAAGGAAGTTTAAAGGTGTATGGAAGCCCAATGCTATGGCCCATTCGATCAAAAAATGTCCAGCCCAGTATGAAAATAACTGTCAGAGTTGGCCCCGCCGATTCTGCGCAATAACATTCCACGAAATGATTTAATGTGTTGCCTACTTACACACTGATAAATCAGTGTGAAGTTACCAACACATTATAATTTATGAGACCGGAGTACCGTTTTTGGATTGATCAAAACCTTTTTATTTTACTGATTAGTGTTTATTAAATTGTGACTATAATTTTGTGTTTATTGTTTGTTACTTATAATATCGTAACAAAATGACTAAAGGTTGTATGGTTTTGTCTTGCAAATCCAAGGGTAACATACCCGTCTTTTTAACTTTAGGTAAGTATTTTTTATATTTAAATTAGGTGCTTCTTATAAGACGTAACGTTAGGTAACAAATAAATAATAATATATCTATTATGAATAATAGAAAATGAAAATTTCATAGGAAATATTAGTGAGAAAAGTAAGGCAATCTTAACTATCTTTTAGATGATTTCCACAATGTTTGTGTATTTCTGTGGATTATTAAAAAAAATAAGGTTTACATTTAGGTACTTTTATTTCATTTAATAATTTAGTACATTCTTCTAAAGAATCAAAATTATCAATTACTGGGCAGACCAGGCAAATTTTAATATATACAGGTCCCCTAATTGACAAAAGGAAGTACAATTTGTGTTTTTGGGGCGCTGATTACAAATCTAAAAAAATTCGGCAATGTTTCGTTTTCGAGATATTCATCATCAAAATTGAAAATCAAACTAACCTTATTTACACTATTTCTCCTTCTTTTTGCACAAAATTCTTGATTTTTACACTAAATTGGCACACAATATTTCACAAACACCTTTTAAAAACTTTTTTTAATGTTTATTTTACACCTTTTTTAATTTTTATTTTTAAGCAAATATGGCTGCTGCCTTTGAACTTAAAAGTTCGCAATTTAATGGAAAAAGGATGTAAAATAAATAAAAATACAAGGTTTTAAAAGGTGTTTATAAAATATCGTGTGCCACTATAGTGTAAAAATCAAGAATTGTGTACAAAAAGAAGGGAGAATATAGTGAAAATGAGGTTAGTTTAATTTTCAACTTTGATGATGAAGATCTCGGAAACGAAACGTTGCCGAAAAGATATTTTTTCAGATTTGTAATCAACGCCCCAAAAACCCCTGTATACCAAATATGATCAAAATCGGAGAGGAGGCAACTTTCGAGACAATACCATTTATTTAAAAATAAATTAGATTTTTGGTTTTTTAATCTTGCATTATCAACTTTTTAAGCTCGACATACTGTACACACATAATTTTTAAACGGATACTGTTACAATGGATACTCGTACCAAAGGTTACTAACTTTTTAACACTTTATTCTGTCTCATGAATGTTTGTTATTAGTCAAAAGTATATGCCAAAAAAGCAGTTATAAAAATTTTCACTTTTTAATGTACAACCAGAATCTTAGGATTAGATTAAACTCATTTACCTATCTTGCCCTTCTTTATCAAAAATTGGTGATAAGTACATGAAACTATCATACAATGTTTGAAATTTATTTTAAAAAATCGTGTTTTTATTTATTTACAAAGATTTTTGGTAAAAATACAAAACTTTCAAAAATATATATAGTATTTTGAATACCCCCCACCACTTTATTTTTAGAGATACAAAAATTCAACAAAAAAGGTTCAACTTATGCTCAATTTAAAGTCATATTTTTGAGGTAATATAGCAAAATTCACAGAAACATCACTTTTTTAGATTCATGATTGCAGTTACGCCCCCTAGCGGCCATTTCAGAAACTTGAAAATAATTTCCAGCTATTTCTCTTGACCACTTTTACTAAAAATATTTTTTCCCCAAAGCTGTGCGATAACCATTTGTTGCCTTGCTATTCGATTCTTTAACAAGCTTCTCTGTGACATAAAATAACTGTCTTTTTCCTTTTTTTAAAGAGAGGTTAAGAAATTACTGGTTCAAAAAGGCATTTTATTCTTTAAAAGAATTCCTTACTTGTAGATTTTAGATTCTTAATCTTCTTACTTTTATAAAATACAGAATTTTTTGTAAGGGTATTTAAAAACATTACCGATACGTGACTTAAAGAATGGAGGTGAACCTACCAGAAGTTAGACATGCAAAAGACCTTAAACAATTTTCCAGTACAGCTTTTGGATTACTAATGTCCAAAAAATCAGGGTTTAAAGGTTGAAACTTTGAAAATGTACCCACTGGCAGGGAGACACTTTCCATTTGAACCAAATCTCCTTCTTCCAAAGTCATATTGTGCATCATCTAAAAACAAATTAGTGTTTTTAAACCATTACCAAGAATAAACAATTCTTAAAAAAATTAAATAGTTCTTACCCAAAGTGGCAAATATACTTTTCCTTCATCAGCAACAAATCCAGACCCCACATGCCTCCTCCCGGTTTTTATTTGTAAGTTTAAACAACATCGGGTAGTTTATATTTAACCGTGTCAGTTGTTCTAGGGCACTTGGAGGCATAATAACTACAAAAATACGATCAATTAACAAAGAATATAACAAATATAATCAAAATTTACCCACATATTCAAAAAACAAATAAAAATTAACTTCTTTTTTCCCCCCCTTTCTACATGGCTCTTTCCCCAACATACACCAAAAAATTTAGGACAAAAAATTTTTAAAATTTTTAAAGCCAATTTTAAATTTAAAAAATCACAAAAAAATTTTTTTGGGGTTTTTCAAAATCTACAAAACAAAATAAAAAGGCTTCAAAAAAGAAAACATTTTAAAACAAAATTACGCACCATTTGATTTTGTTTCTTTCAGACACAAAAAAAGTCAAAAAAGGGAAAAAAATTAAAAAAAAAATTTTTGGGGAAGAGCCACCCAAAGTTTTTACAGCGGAAAAAGTCAACTCATGACCGGAAAAAGGGTTTTTCCAACAAATTTTTTGACATACACCTGCTAAACAGCCCGCCCCCGGGTAACCTGTTTTTTTAAATTTTTTAAATTTTTTGGGGTTCAAAAAAAAAATAGTCCCAATTTTCTTTCCCCTGCCAAGCGGAAGGACTGCTTCTAAAATATACGCTCGGGCTAAAAAAATTTTTTAATCAGTTTTTACATTTAAACAAACCATTAGTATTTACTTAGTCATTAAAGGGGAAACTTTTTCCAAGATTAAAAATGTTTTTAAAATTAATTTCGCTTACTTCAAAAAAGCTCCCAAACCTTTAAAACATGTCGCATGGAAACGTATCAGAAAATATAAATTTAAGCGATTGAAAAAGTGCCCAACCTCAATCTTCGTTTTTTTTTTTCTAAGGTTTAAAAAAATGGATATTTGGAGTGCGCCTATAAAGAGAAGGAAACGAATTTTTTTAACGGAGAAAGGGGACAAACCCCAAGCTTTTTTTAAAAAAGCGATAAACGTGTTAAAGGTGAACCAAAGTTTGGGTTTTTTTTAAAAAAATGCGCTGCGGCATAAAAGTAAAAAAATACGAAAAAGCCGCCAAGATTGCGATAAAAGTTTGGAAATTCCCCCCAAGACCCTAAGGCGCTTTTCAGGAGGTGTCAGGCTCTGGAATCTTTAAAAGGATGTTTTTATGTTTAAACCATTGTAAAACAAGTATATTCGAAAAATGATCACCATCATTACCCATGGCCCATTCAACTAGGGAGTTTCCCAAACAAAATATTGTCCTGATGATTTTGAATGTTGTTTGTCTTAATTTGCAGCTTTACATGTACAGGGTGATGTTGGGGAGGAGCGGCCATTTTCATAAAATATTGGTCTATAGATTTGAAAAAAAATCTAATAAAAGGCCAAAAAATTTTGGAAATTTTTTTTCGAGTTTTAAAAATCCGCTAGAGGGGTTAAAAAAAAAAAGTGAAAAAAGGGGTTTTTATAGAATTTTTTCTAATGAAAGTATATCATTATTTTTTTTCTATTTTCCTTTTTAATTTTGTCTAAAACGTTTTTTTTTTATCTATCAAAATAAAGGGGGGGGAAATTCAATTTTATTTAAACAAAAACCCAAAATTTTCCCGTTTCTTTGCCTTTTTAGAAACTTGGGCTCATATAAAAGAGCAATTTTGCACTACAAAACGCTTTTTTGGGTTTTGAATTTTTGATTTTTTGTTTTTAAAACTGTGGAGAAAAATATTTGATTTTTTTTTTTTTTAATGTAATGGTATTTTAAATTTTTTTATATATTTTAAAAAGGATAAATTTCCTATAATTTAATAAAAAGAATTTATTATCAAATTTTTTTAAGTTATATTACCAAAAAAATTTTATTAATTAAAAAAATGAATAAAAAAAAATCAGTTTTGTAATTGCTTTTAAAGTTGCTAACAAAAAAAAAACCCCCGATTTTTTTTCGTTAGAAAAAGGGTTTTT
Source organism: Listronotus oregonensis (assembly GCA_019359885.1). NCBI lineage: Eukaryota > Metazoa > Arthropoda > Insecta > Coleoptera > Curculionidae > Listronotus > Listronotus oregonensis. The sequence goes on from JAHBCN010016514.1 coordinate 32,201, forward strand.
TGGATTAAAAAAATAAAATGGGTTTACATACTGTTACCTTATAATTATCATTGAAATTATGTAAACCTATTTTTTTTTGTCAATCCAAAACCTTTGGTTCAACGAAAAAATAAAAAATTCTTTTTTTAGCAAAATAAGGATTAAAAACTGATTTTATTTTGATAAAAAAAAAATTGGCTTTTTTTAAATGTAAAAAATTATATTTTTCAATATGGTTAAAAAAGGTAGATAATAAATTTTTTTATTAAATTATAGAAAATTTTACCTTTTTTTAAAATTATAAAAATTAATATCCCATCATTTGTTTTTTTTTTTTAAAAAAAAACAAAAATTTGCTACCATTTCGGAAGCCATCTAGCGGCGAAAAGCAAAAGTCAAAAAATTTTAAAAACCCAAAAAAGCTTTTTGGTAAAAAATTTTGCCCTTTCATATGAGCCTAAGTTTGCTAAAATCGGGCAAAAAAAAACGGGGAAACTTGGGTTTTTTAAAAAAAAATTGAACTTCCCCCCCCCTTTATTTTGATAGATAGAACAAAAAAGTTTTTGGGAAAAAAAAATTTGGGGAAAAAATTTATTTTATATGAAAAAAGATATCATCGATATACTTTCATTAAAACAAATTTCTAAAAATCCCATTTTTTATTTTGTTGGTTTTTACCCCCCCCTAGCGGACGTTTGGGCCCCGAAAATAATTTCCAGCAATTTCTCTTGGCGGCCTTTTTTTATGTTTTTTCAAATCTATCGACCAATATTTTTTGAGATATGGCCCCAGCTTTAACTGATCACCCTTTTCAAATTATTCATTATGAAGTAAACAACAGGGCTTTTTTTTTTTGAACTTCCCCGTACCTTTTTTTAAAAAAAAATATAGCCATTTCTTGTATTTTTTTTTGTAGAATTCAATAATCTAATCGAAAAAAAAATTTGAAACAAAAAAAAAAGAGAAAAACACGAGTGAATATTGTTTAAAAGGAAAAACCCCTTTTATTTTTATATCAATAGATGGAAATTTTTACGAGAAATTCGGTGATATAGGGGCTGCTGGGTTTATTTCCCCGTGGTTCTGCTGCAATTGTCTAAAAACTGCATGATACTATAAGGTAAAACCTGGGCTACAGGTCCCACGGCCCTTTTTTGTCAAAGTCAAATTTTTAAAAAACGTTTTTTTTACTTTTTGGAGTAGTTTTATAATGAGGTTTTCATCAAAAGAACGACTTCAAATTATAACTTCTATAATAAATGGGGAAAAAAACCCCGGGGAAACACAACGAAGATATGTGGAAAATTTCCCCGAAATATATCAGTAAAAGCATTTAAAAACTGAAGGTTTTTTTGAAGAAGAAAATCGTTACATTTTTAGAAAGGGACTACAATGAGAAAAAAAAACCCGGGGATCAAAAGTATTCTATAGTTATTTACATTACAAGAGGGGTTTTTACTTTTTGGTGTGAGGTGGTTTTTAAAGGCCTTTCGCATCTTGTAATGTATTATATTTTTTCTGCTACTTTTTCATGTATCGCATAATTTAATAACATTAACATCATGTTTTAATAGAAATATCGAGATTTTGAAATTTTTTCCCTTTTAAAAATTTCCATAGCAACACATTTATTGTTGACATTGTCTGTCATCAGCATTTGTCAGATTTTAATTATTGTTAATTTTGTATAAATCCATTCCCATTTTAAAATGTTAAATGGGGTATGAAAATGGCATCCAAAAGGCAGCTGACCTTGCGTGTGGGCCCCACTTCTGCCAGACAAATCTAAAGAGATGTACCATCAAATATATAAATCGTTTTCTGAATGGCTTGCTACAAAAAATGTGGGGCGGATTGACGAGAATGTGATGTTGGCGTTTTTTAAGAAAAACCCGAGTCTTTATCCCCCCAACCCTCCGGTTTATATTCCATGCCAAGTTAACAATTTCCGCAAACAAAAAAACAAGATATTTCGGAGTTCAAGAAACTATTTTTTTTATTAAAAGGAAAAAAATGGTTATGAGGCAAAAAAGTCAAAAAATTTTTAAAAAAAAGAAATCATAAAGTTTTTACTTAACGCGCCTGATCAAAGTTACTTAGCAATGAAAGTTTGCCATTATGGGGGGTGGCTGGGGCATGCCGGGCGGGGGAAATATACAGAATGAAGCTAAGTGATGTAGAAATAAGAAATGACGTGGCTATAGTAAAAAAAAGTGGAGTCTAAAAATAAAGTTAAAAGAAACTTTGTAGTAACCAACGATGGGAAAGGGTTAGTTCCTTATGTCAGATTTCTACAGGAAATAAAAGTTTAGACCGGGAATGCTCCAGATGAGCGTTTATTGTATCGTTATGAAAGAGGTAAATGTGTTAATCAAGTAATTGGAAAAACTATTTCAAATGTACCTAAAAAAATTGCGGGAAATTTTTTAAGCTTGAAGACATCAGTAGA
>JAHBCN010016515.1:0-19400 GCA_019359885.1 Listronotus oregonensis
GTAGTCTCTAATCCAATTTTCCCCAAAAAAAAGGGGCCTACTTTTATTTTTGTGAATAAATTTATTTTTTTCAATTTAAATTTTTAATATTAATTTATTATAAATTTTTTTGCTGTTAAGTAAGCATTTAAAGCTGACGATACTGGGGCTAATGAATTATGGAAAGCTTGTCACTATCAACGCCTACTAGTACAAAAATTTGGAATTAGTTAATTGATATTTTAATCACAAATAAATAAAAGTGGGCCGTTTTTTAAAAAATTGGTATTAGTGACTATCTTTTACGTTTGAAAAATTTTTTTTTAGTAACTTATTTCCATATCTTTGCAAATAAATGCACTTTACTCTTGTAACATTTTAAGTTTTTTCAATTTTCTGAACACCTTATAAAATATGTTAAATGTTTCTATCCCAATCTTACTCAAGGGGTAAAAAAATTTTTTTTTAAAAAAGAATTTTTTTTAATATAATTAAAAAAAAGGGGTTTTTTTCCTATTCAACACCTTTTTTTTGGAAAAACCAGTACCCGGGGAAAAGGGGTGTTAATTAAAAAAATTTTTTTTATTTTTAATTTTATAAAAAAACACATTTTAAAAAAAAATTTGAAAATTTTTAAAAGGAAAAGGGATAAAAACTTTTAAAAAAGGAATTTTATGGGTTCAGAAAATTGAAAAAAAATAAAAAGGGGTTTCAATTTTCAAGTGCATTTTTTTGAGAAGATATGGAAATAAAAAAAAAAAAGTTGTGAAAAAAAAAAAAAAAACCAAATTTTTCCCCAAAAAAATCGGCCTATTTTTTATTAATTTGTAATAAAAATTATTTTAATTTTAAAATTTCAAATTTCCCCAAATTAAAACTTAATATTGTACTTAGGCGTTGATATGAAAAAACATTATTGACATTTCCCCTTTTTAATTCTTACCCAGTAACGTCATTTTTAAATGCTTTTTTAAAGCAAAAAATTTGATAAAATTAATATTAAAATTTATTGATATTAGAATAAATTTATTCACAAAAAAATAAAAATGGGCCGTTTTTTTCCGAAAAGTGGTATTAGAGACTACCTTTTAATTTTGAATAACTTTTCCTAGTAACTTATTTCCATATCTTCCAAAAAAATGCCCCCCTTGTACCATTTTAAGTTTTTCAATTTTCTAAACCGCGTATAAAATATGTCAAATGTTTCTATCCCAATCTTACTCAAGAAGTAGCAAAATTTTTTATCAAAAGTGCTTTTTCGATAAAATCGAAAATAAAAAAGTTTTTTCTCTTCAACACCTTTTCCGTGGACATACTGTATAAATATATATATATATATATATATATATATATATATATATATATATATATATATATATATATATATAAAATATATATATATATATATATATATATATATATATATATATATATATATATATATATATATATATATATATATATATATATATATATATATATATATATATATATATATATATATATATATTTTATATATATATATTTTTTTTTTTTTTTTTTTTTTTTTTTTTTTCATGGGCTCTTAATTAGTTTATGTAGTTATTATTAAATTTTATGGGTCTCTTTTTTCTGTGTAATATTCAAATCATTTGTACCGACATTGCCTATTTGTTTGTCCTTAAACTTTTAAATCTAATAAGGGTTGGAAAATTAATTGATAATTACTGCCTTCGCCCGCGAGACTTTGATGGGAAAGGTCGAAGGGACGTAATATATTCGGGTTAAAATATTCTATTTTTAACAAAGCCTGAGCAACTTCTTAGTATGCAGACAAACAATTATCTATGTTTCAAACTGTTGTTGTTGCACAGTGGTTCGGAATGCCGAAAAGAGGCGCATGGGTGTTTATTTATAATTTCCATTTTGGCGTATAAAAAGTTTACTAACTGACTTCTTCGAGCAGGAAACCGTACATTTTCTTTAAATCTTATTCCCTTTGTGCAAAATAAATGCTTTGCTGTTTCTTTAGATCAAGAAAAGTCGTGATTCGTAATTTTTCAAGTTACAGAGGTAAAGTATAAGAGGTGTCCAAAATATATATTTTTATTATGATCTTGATAGTTCCTTTTTATATATCTATATTACCCTGTATATTTTTTAGAGGATTAAAAATTTGTTGGGTATTAAAGATGATTCGGTCCTGCTCCCAGGATAAAGGTCTCGTCTTTATAAAGAATCGATTAACCTTTGTGAATTTGCAGATTGCCTAAAACTATGTAAAAAAACAAAAAAGCCTTAACATTCGAAAAACTACTTAACAATCAAAGAACCCCTTAACAATTAAATAATTGTCAACGTTTTAGTGGCAAGTTTACCACTGTTTTCAAGATAAAGGTAATCTGAAAAAAATCCCAAAACATAAATAATAATTAAAATTACCTTTGCTTGGTTTTGTAATTTCAGGAAACTTTAGATCAATTAACTCACCACCTTTCTTATTTATAAAAATAATAAATGTATTTGACATACCAGATTTATATGTCATTTATGACATTACGTCATAAATTTTCAAAACAAAGCTTTTAGAAAATCCCAAATTTTTATATCAAAATTAAAATAATTTCAACTTTAACTATTTTTTTTTTTTTTTGATTGAAAACGGTATTAGGCTTGCCACAGAAACGTTGATTGTAGGATCTGCAAGTTTATAAAGGTCAATTGATTTTGTGTAGGTTTTTAGGTTTTTAGTTTTAAGTTAGTGAACCTTTTACGCCCTCCACCGCGACCGCTCGGTCTATTGTGGCACACACCTTTTTATATTTCTCCCAATAGGATCAAACTTCTAATGATTCCGATATAAAATTGGGAGAGAGCTCTTTTATCTCCCTTTACACGTGCCACTACCGGACACGAGCACAATATGTGTGCTGGTGTCCCTGTCTCCTGGAAAGTATGACGAGCAGACGATTAGATCCGTCATACCCTCCTCTCCCAGTATAGTGACGTGGGTAGCTACCAGGTCCTTGTTACAGGAACCAGATGTACCTTTTGAGGCCGTATCTCCGGCCTTTCCCTATGAGAACGGTTTTATCCGCTTGGATTAGCCCTTCCCCGTGAAACAGGCGCCTGTGACTTCAGGGGCACCTTTCGAAACGGATTCACCCGTTCGGTCAGCGCACCCTTAAATATAAAAGTCTATACAAATAGGGGTCCGCAAGGCCTTCGTTTCCGAAATACAGGGTGTTAAAGTTTTTATTTAATTTTTCTATTTTTTAAATAAAATCTATGATAATGTAAATATTGGAATAAAATTTGGTATCTGGGGGTTTTTTGGTATGACGGATTCGAACCTAATCTTAGTACGGCTCTTACTTGTAGGGGGTGCCACCTACACGTCTTTTTATTATTTTGAACAATCACAACTTGTTGGTACGGCCCTGTATTACATGTTTAAGTAAATTAAATAATTGTTTTGTCATTTTTACGTCAAAAAGGTATACCTTTTAAAAATTGATATGAGCAACCATTTTTAAGATATTTTGATTGAAAAAAATTACTACTCATTTGATTTTATTATAGCAAAATTTAAAAAATAAAACAAAATGTATAATTAAACAATATGTATTTTAATTTTCAATAAAATTATTGTTCTTAAAATATGTTCAGCAAAACATAAGCTAGGCTTTATTTAAAAAATAAAAAATAATAAATAAAAACTTTAACACCATGTCTTCGGAAACGAAGGCCTTGCGGACCCATATTTTTATAGACTTTTTTGTTTATTTTTGGTCCCTGACTACTTACCCGAAGTATTGACATTTCCTCATGAATCACCCTGTATATTATTAAATAAAGATAAATGTGTAGCATTAATATCTGTTGATTTAAAAAATACATAGTTACCTATGCTTGATGCTGAAGTGACTTCAGAAAAAATAAAAATGAGTTAATACACCACCCATTTCTTGTCTTTTTAAAAATACTTAATATACCTAGTTCTAAGAATCTTCCTAATTTTTCATCAAAATTCTTACAAATTTTATTTTAATTTCTATTTTATTTTTCACTCTTGATAACGGTGGCAGATTTGCCATCGAAACGTAGATGGGTTTTTAAATTTTCTGAGTTTTTTATTGGAGGGCTTTTTCTTTTTTAGTTAACAGGGTCATTAGTGCCGAGCAACTTGTCACTATACCCCGGGACCAGGACCGAAGCGGTTTCATTCTTAAAAACTTTTTCTGGCGAGTAAACCCAACAAAAAGTTATTAAAACATGAATCGGTCACAAAACTATAAGAACATATGTACAAAGAAAATGCAGTTTAAAAATATCAAAGAGTGAAGAAACGCTCTTAAATCACATGTATTGTTTGTTTGTAAAGGATTCATTAAATTTTTATTCGCAAATATTAATATTCTAGCGTTGCAGTTCCGCAAAAACTCCTGTTTTAGTATGCCCTGACGACCTTCTCTGTTATTCTCAATAGCATCCCTGTCAATCGCTCTACCGGTTGCTTCCTCGCAGGAGCAGCGCCCGTGTGGCGGGCTAAGTTCCTGAAAGACGCCTGCGTCAACCACCATCGATCGGGCGCCGCGACGTCCACCCGGCCGGGAATCGGGATTCCTCAGTATCGCTCTGAGATTTGTCCGTGCCGCGTCTGGATTTCGAGGAACGAAAACAGGAAGACTTCAATCAGAGGGATTGTACAACAGGTACTGGCGAGAATTGCTGTCGCTCGTTGACCGCAACGATCCATTTGTTGCTGCTTTTGCTGTTGCGTGTTTTTAGTTTCAATAAGCATTTTATAGTTTTTTTTGTTGCACTAGAATTTGTTGCTTATGAGAAAATGCTTTGTATTTGCATTTTGTTTTTCTTTTTGTGTGGTGGTAATGTTTATTATTTAGATAATGTTGATGATGATAGACAAGTATAATTTAAATTTAAGTAAAATTTTCTTTTAGAATTATTACTAGAACTAATTTGGCCGGTCCAGCCATCTTAAATTTATCGATTTTTAAAATATTACTAAAAAATTAGAGCGCTAAAACAAAATAGTGTCTTCTTTGTACGTGCTTGTGAATAATTAAAAATAAAAAAATAATTTTGATATAGTTAGTTTAAATTGGCACATTTTGTCCAAAATTTGGTTGAAACATGCTTTTGAATGTTGCAGTGGTCAATAATGTAAGCGCCAATAATGAATGAAATCTTAGTAATTCTTTTACTTTACTTTTCTTTTACTTTAATTTAAAATGATATTTACATTTTAACATAACATAAACCTTCTTTTTTAAAAAATCATTTTTTGACTTTCGGTTTTTATTTTTTGTTAATATTTATATTATATGTTTTTAAATATATATATATATATATATATATATATATATATATATATATATATATATATATATATATATTATATATATATATATATATATATATATATATATATATATATATATATATATATATATATATATATATATATATATATATATATATATATATATATATATTATATATATATATATATATATATATATATATATATATATATATATATATATTGCCAATTTTGCTATTAATAAGCGCCTAATTTAGGCTTAATTAAACTAAAATAGTTAAGTTCAGGGGATACCTTATCGAAAATATTTGTAAAAAAAATGTACGCCACTTACTTGTTTAGCATTTTTTATATTTTTTAGTTATTTAATCTAAGAAACATATAAAAATTACAGAAAAGTCAGTGGCGTTGTGTATATTTTTTTTACAATTATTTTCGATAAGGTTTCCCCTGAGACGCCACTGGACTTAATAATTTTAGTTTAATTAGGCCCTTGTTTCTAGAAATAACATTGACAAATTTCAAGAAAATTGGCTACAGGGTATTTAGGATAAGTACAAAAACCTATTAAAAAAAAGTTTAACACTCTGTATCTTAAAAACTGTGCATGTTCAGAGCCATATTTATAGACACTTTTTTCTACATTTTCTAATGAGGAATCGCCCAATGAAATTTGGCCGTTCATTTTTCGAACACTGCATGAATTTGTAAAAGGTTTGGTGTTATAAAATATAACTTATATTACTCGATACATACGTTTCTGCAAGATATCGGGCTAATTTTTACATCATTTTAAAAAACAATACTTTTTTCGGGATCAGAATCCCTCTCAACTACTTATTTTATTTACCCTAAATTTTTAGGTATTTTTTTTCTGCTTTTAAAAAATTATTTGACAAAGTATTTATGCATGCGGCTTAATGCCTTTTGTCTGATATTTTAGAATTTGTTAAAATTATTTGGTATTGGACATTGGTCATAAAAGCAAAACAGGTAATTTTTTGTTTTCGAAATATGAATTTACTTTATCTTAATTTTTGTTCTAATTTTTTATATTATTAACTTTTAGATTTATATTTTTTTACAAATAATAAAATTATTTATAAACCAAGATGGAACAAGCTAAATCCTTTTACGTTTTCCAATCGTTTTGACGTCATAGTATCTAACAGAATCCAAAATATCACTTTTTAGAAAATAGCTAAAATACGAAATATATGTTACCTTTATTATACATATTTAGAAAAAGAATAGAAACATTTTATAATGTACAGAATGGTGTATTAAAAAAAACTTTTTACTATGTACAACATACACGCGTCCAATTACAGCAAATATCCCTTATTTTTTATTAAGTATTATAAATACTTAGCAAATTAAAATTTGAAAGACAAATATCATATGTACAGGGTGTCCCATTTTGGTCGCTAATATAGGCTAAATCGGAATCTGTAAGAGTTATCGAAAATCTGATCAAGCACTCACGAGCTCTTTTTGAGGAAAATAATAATGGCGGAAACAGATCACGGCTATCGCGATTTGTTTGAGAGCTACAGGGTAATTCTCAGGTTTCGGCCATTTTAAAATAAGTCCGTATTTTCTTTATTATAGAAGATATTAAAAAACTAAAAGCAGGTTCTACAGGCATTTTTTTATGAACAATTCAGTGGCGTACTCGGATTTTTCTATTGTTTATATTTTTTTGAGAAAAGGTAATAAACTAGGTTTTTTAAATGGGACACCCTATATATTATTAAATTAAAAAAATCTACGTTGAATTCTAAGCATTTTTCATATGAAACACTTTGTTCCTAGTCCTAACCGTTTTCGAGATTTTGAATTTTTAAATATATTTTAAAAAAAAATAATGACTGGAGAGCCTGAACGGTTTATTTATAAAGCTGCTCAGCTTCAGGTTAACTAGAAATGCTTTAAGAATTGTCAGTTTCAAAAAATATCAAATATTTATTAATACAAATGGTTTTCATAAGCATTCACATCCGAAAAGATAAACTATATGATAGGATTCCTTAGTAGGCCATGGACCACACTACATGGCTCCTAGTTGTCATCTTATGCATACACGTATTTTTCGTTAGCTGTCAGTTTAAATTTATTTTGCCTTTAAAACGTTAATATGGATAAATATGCAAGTTTTGAGAAGTATAATATGATTGAATGCTATATTGAATCTAATAAGCACAGCCAGAGCGCTTGTGATTTATACTATGAGCGGTATCCAGAACGTCAACAGCCATTTCCGACAATTTTCAAGAGACTTGTAGACAATTTGATAAACTTCGGATCATTTAAAAAACCGAGGGCAAAAAGTTACAGAAAGGAAAATAACGAAGTAACTAGCATTAACGTATTGGCTTGCGTCGGTGCCGACCCAACTACTTCAACCAGAATCATTGAAACAAATATTGGAGTTCCTCGCTCAAAATCTTGCCGTATATTAAAAAGCACAAGTATAAATGCTATACGTCACGCAAGACTCATCTTCTGATTGAAGGCGATGCGGAAAGAAGAATCCAGTTTTGTGAATGGTATATCCAACAATTAAATGCCGATGAGGCTTTTCCCGGTAAAATCATATGGACTGACGAATCACGAGTGACCAGCGATGGTATATTTAACAGGCAACCAACACCAATGGGCCAAGAAAACCCTCATCAACAGGTACAAAGGGTACGTCAAGGACGATTTGGGTTTAATGTTTGGGTGGCTTTGCTAGGAGATAGAGTTCTTGCTTATGAAATATTTCACGAAAATTTAAATTCTCAAATATACTTAAATATTTTGGAAAAAAACATTTTTTAATTTTAAGATAATCTTTTTAAGAAAGCCAAGAACTCTATTTCCAGCAAAATGGGGCGCCAGCCCTTTAACCCAAGAATTGTGGATATTTAACAGGCACAACCAACACCAATGGGCCCAAAAAACCCTCATCAAGGTGCAGACAAAGGGTACGTCAGGACGATTTGGGTTTAATGTTTGGTGGTTTGCTAGGAGATAAAAGTTCTTGCTTATGAAATATTTCACGAAAATTTAAATTCTCAAATATACTTAAATATTTTGGAAAAGAAACATTTTTAATTTTATAGATAATCTTCCTTTAAGAGAAAGCCAAGAACTCTATTTCCAGCAAGATGGGGCGCCAGCCCATAACGCGGCAAGAATTGTGGATCACTTAAATACTAATTTTGGTGCCAAGTGGATTGCTAATAACGGACCTGTCAGGTGGCCAGCCAGGTCACCTGACATCGACTCCACTGGATTTCTTCTTTTGGGGTTTATTAAAAGATAAAATCTATTTAAACCGAGTAAACAATATAAATGAACTGCAAATTAATTTCGAACAAGCCATTCAGAGTATTTCCAATATCCACATTCGGAATGCAACGACTCGTAGTGTGCTCAGGAGATGCCATCTTTGTATAAACAATAATGGGCAAACGTTTGAACACTTAATGTAATATTTTGATTGAAATTTCGTAGTTAGTTTGTTTCGTTTTATTTGTTAATTGTATTTTGTATGTTAAATATTGTAATATATAATACTATTTGTTTATTTCCTTACTTTACTTAGGTATATAAAATGTTATTCAAAACAGAGAAAGCGCCACGTTGGATACCATACTAAAACCCGAGGTGGAAGCTACTTAGCTCATCATCATAAATAAACCGTTCAGGCTCTCCAGCCATTAATTTTTTTTAAATATATTTAAAAAATTCAAAATCTCGAAAACGGTTAGGACTAGGAACAAAGTGTTTCATATGAAAAATACTTAGAATTCAACGTAGATTTTTTAATTTAATAATATATAGGGTGTCCCATTTAAAAAAACCTAGTTTATTACCTTTTCTCAAAAACTATAAACAATAGAAAAAATCCGAGTACGCCACTGAATTGTTCATAAAAAAGTGCCTGTAGAACCTGCTTTTAGTTTTTTAATATCTTCTATAATAAAGAAAATACGGACTTATTTCAAAATGGCCGAAATCCGAGAATTACCCTGTAGCTCTCAAACAAATCGCGATAGCCGAAATGATCTGTTTCCGCCATTATTATTTTCCTCAAAAAAGAGCTCGTGAGTGCTTGGTCAGATTTTCGATAACTCTTACAGATTCCGATTTAGCCTATATTAGCGACCAAAATGGGACACCCTGTACCCTGTAGATTTTCAACAAAAACAAAACTTGAATTTTAAAATGGAGTTGATACCTTTTTATACGAGGTAGGTTTGAAAAGTCCGTGCAAAAATAAAAACTACTTACCTGTTTGGGGTAAACCTTTTTTATTTTTCTACATAGTCTCCTTTTAGGCTTATAAACTTCGTCCAACGATGTTTCAGTTTGTTCCCTTCCAAATAATAGGATTTGTCCAAGTCTGCAAAATATCGATCAGTGTCTGCAATCACTTTCTCGTTTGAATAGAATTATTGTCCCGCCAGCCATTTCTTCAAATTGGGGAACAAATAGTAGTCCGAGGGAGCCAAGTCTGGAGAATAGGGGGGATGTGAAACGAGTTGGAATCCTATTTCCAATAATTTTGCGACCACAACTGCTGAGGTGTGTGCTCGTGCGTTGTCGTGATGGAAAAGGACTTTCTTTTGGGCCAATCGTGGGCGTTTTTCTTGAAGCTCGGTTTTTAAACGGTCCAATAATGATGAATAAAATGCACCTGTAATAGTTTTACCCTTTTCCAGATAGTCGATGAGGATTATCCCCTGCGCCATAACTTTTCCGGCCGAAGGAACGGTCTTTGCCTTTTTTGGTGCAGATTCCCCCTTGGTAACCCATTGCTTAGATTGTTGTTTGGTCTCAGGAGTATAGTAATGAATCCATGTTTCATCCACACTGACGAAACGACGCATAAGGTCCTCCGGATTCTTCTGGAACAGCTGCAAACCATCCTTGCAACACTTCACATGATTCCGTTTTTGGTCAAGCGTGAGCAATCGTGGCATCCATCTTGCGGATAGCTTTCTCATGTCCAAATGTTCATGTAAAATATTATGTACCCGTTCAGTCGAGATGCCCACAGCACTAGCCATCTCACGTACCTTAACTCTTCTGTCATCCATCACCATATCATGGATTTGATCAATGATTTCTGGAGTCGTGACCTCCACAGACCGTCCAGAACGTTCAGCGTCACTTGTGCTCATATGGCCAGTCCGAAAATTTTGAAACCACTTGTAAAGTAGTCTAATCGAAGATGCAGAGTCACCATAAAGTTTATCAATCTTCTCTTTAGTCTCCTGAGGCGTTTTACCTTTCATAAAGTAATGTTTAATCACCAAACGAAATTCTTTTTCGTCCATTTCTTGAAAATCACTGGACTTCCTTGATTTACACGAATGCCAAACACAAAGAAATAGACCACTATGGCTGACACTTGGTGTGCGTTCATTCAACAGATGCTACTAACTAAACATGACATCGATGGTGCCATCTCTCGGACTTTGCACGGACTTTTCAAACCATCCTCGTACATAATGTAGTACTATTATTGTTTTTTTTTAACACACAAGAACCACTTTTATTACTTTGTTTACTTTATTTTTTAACCATTAAAGAGTGAATTATCATCAGTGAACTCTGTATATGATGAGTCTGATACTTTTTTACAAATGGCTTTATTACTTCATTAGGCTTTTTAGTTCTATCCTTAGAACTTCATTGGCAGAGGACTTGGGACTTATTTATTAGAGATTGTATTCTGTTATTCTTTCAATTCTTTCTACTGCACTTGATTATCGTAAGAAAACTAAAATCTAAACTTTTTATCTGTTTTTTTTTTAAGTACGAGCGGGGTTCAAATATAAACCTTATACTCAGAACCAAATGAGTGGCCTTAGCCACAATTCGTCTTAACATTCTTGCAGTGGGGTATCTGGCTAGCTAGTAATAATTGACAGATCAGTTAGTTCCTGTCAGGCAGAATGTTAAAAAAATTTTTAAAGAACGAAGTACTCTTATTAATCTTGCCTGTTCGTTTAAAAAAGTTAAACCTGCATTTCGTTCAGAAAGGAGAAACCGTTCAATCAAGAGTATTATTTTGTTGCACGATAACGCCCGATCTTATACTGCCGAGTTGACTATAAATGTCTTGGAAATATGCATTGAGAGAATCCTCCCACATGCCTCTAAAAAGAACGAGATGACTAAATCCCATAAGCCCCTGTGTAATAAAGGTTGCGAAGCCAGTCTTATAGGTATTTTTGGAAATAACTTCTATTGGTAACACTACAAACTATATGTCATTTGTCAACTGTCATTGAGTTGATTTAGTCGATTTAGTTTGCAAATAGCGATGTGATGTATTCTTATTTTGTTACCAGTTTACATTTTTGCGAAATTGATAATTTTTGACTGCCTTGGGTGATATTTTGTATATTTGTGCAGTCCAGTGTAGACTCACCAATCCAGATTTTTCGTGTTTGCCAAAATCGTAAGAAAAAAATCCCTTTACGGCTGGTCTCGTATGAGTGTACCATTTTAAATTACTTGTAAGGATTTCGGGTTCTTCTTTGACATCTGTGGGATCTTCCACATTCACCTTATGATTTCCATTTCTTTGGACGCTGAACAGGAAGGTAAAAATTTTATCTCCCTAGGGAGGTAAAATGATGTTTTCTACCCTTATTCAATGGTTGAAAACGGTATTTTCTTAGACGGTAGTAGAAAAAATAATAACATTTCAGTAAGTTATACAAATAGGTTTAAAATTTGGAGCCAAAAAGTTATTAGGAAATGAAGAAACTTTGTATTTCGTGCAAAATTCTTTAATTAAAACAAAATCCTAGCAGAGCGCTTTCGGTAAAACCATCATCAGTGCTATTCGTCGTCAAGCCGGAATCGTAGCAATTTGAGCATACATAATATGTAACAGGACATTAACAAACTATCACATAATTAAATAAAATTAAAAGTAAAACAACTGTAAATAATGTTGTCTTTCCACAAAATGAAATACTAGTGTGGTTAATTTTTTAAAATTCACCCTTAAAAAGGTGACAATATGACATAATTTACAGTTGTTTTACTTTTGGTTTTATTTAATTATGGGATAGTTTGTTTGTCCTTTACATATTATGCTCAAATTGCTACGACCCGCGACGGCAATCTGATGATGGTTTACCGCTTGTAGGATCTTGTTTTAATTAAAGAATTTTGCACGAAATAGAAAGTTTTTTCATTTTCTATATTCTTAACACACACAGACACAATCAAGTTTCGTATCTTTGTAAGGAGGCACTTTCCTACACGATCCTGAAATTACGCTGTATACTTACCGGACACCCTGTATACACTAAATTAACCAACAAAAAACGGTCGGTGCCAGCACTTAAGAAAAATACCTACCAAATAAAAAAAAATAAGATAATCAAGAGTTGTTAAGTAAAATATCTTCTTCACTCCAATTGTATAAAATGTTACGTTTCTATTTTTATCAATTTTTTTATTCGCTGGCTTTGCTTGCCACCGATCTCAAAAAAAATGTAAACCCCTAATTTTTTGTACCTACTTTTCATTTAGTTTTTGTTGCTTAATTTAGTGTATAATATAATAAAATATTATTTTATAGAGTTCATTTTCTTTTAGTCTATTTAAATTTTTTAAATTACCTTTCAATTTACCAGGCTATTTAATAAATTTGTATAAATTAGGAGTTTAATGGGGTGAATTATTCATACTGTTTTTAGAGGACGCATTAGCAGAGCCCGCAATAAAAATAAAGTCCTATTAAAATATTGCTCCGTGAGCTGAAGAATAGAGGAAAATAACCGAAAATGTCAGCTAACATCACTGTTCAAATTGTTTTTTTTTATATATAAAGGTCACCTTACACGTGAATACAGGATCTATCGATTGGGATAATATTTATATAGCCCGCGTGAAATACTAAGAGATGATGTTTTTATCTGCCTACGTATATTTTGAAGAATGATTAATAAAACTAAGATAAAACTATTAACTTAATAGTTTATTGAAATTCTGAACTAAATAAACACCAGGTAAAGTTTATGTAAACAATTGCTCATCGAACAAATCAACCTTAATAATTTATTGTATGTTAGTTACAATTGGATATAGGTATCATTACTTTTTCGTGTGTATACTTTAAAATATTTTAAATAAGTTATTGCGTAGTCGTGTAATATGCTGAGTTTATTTTACTTTCAGGTATTAAATTTGCAAAATTTAAAATGTATTGAAGAATTAATTGTTATTGTGGCCAAAATAGAGCATTACGTATTACGAAAGTTTTATTTGTGAAGGTATTTTATGGAGGGTGCATTTCGCTTAGTGGCATGTCTGCTTAAAAAAATTATTTTGCAGCACCGCAGTGCAACCTTTGTATAGTCCGAAAGGCCACTGTAAAAAAGCTGCTTAGGAAGCTTTATGAAAAAAGTTATACAGGATTGGCAAAGCAAGGGCTTGGGAGCCAATTTTAATGTAATAGAGTAGGATACATATGATATGACCCCAGATTAGAAAGAGAACGACAACAATTTCCCCTATCCCACTTTCAATACAACGACGGTATATTGTCGACAGTGTTGTCATTTCGTAAAATATTTATTTGCAATTTTAAAACATTTTATTCGATATATTCATGTACTTCATTCAATCCCCCTCCATCTAAGTTATCGATTAGAACATATTTTTGCTCCCTCGGACGGATTTTTGTCTATTTTTTCTTTTTAATATCTTGAATGCAAAAAGTACATATATGTCAACGCATTTCCCCATTTCCAAATATTTTTCGGCATCCTCAAATCCATCAGATAATTTTAAAGATAATAACTTGTATATAGCCGTAGTGATGTTTAGTGTAGATCTCGAAGTGTTTCTGGTATGATTTTTTTTTATCTTTATGACAGCTCACGAAGGATTATTATATATGTATATTATATCCTACGGATTATACATACATATATAAACCTAAGTACCAAAGTACCGTGAGTGCCGGGTTTTCCGGTGTTTAACCCATTTCTCCTCAGTTGTTCCGTCAACGTTGTCCAAGCACTGAAACATGCAAATGTTGCATTTCACAGCACCTTTTAGACAACGCGGTAGTGCCACCACGGATGTTATTTTTAAATAACTACTACCTAAAAGTGTCTCTCCGGCACTGGGAATCGAACCCGGATCGCCGGGCCCGCGAGCCGCAACTCTGACCACTACGCTACCGGAGACACGGTGAGAAAGACACATGATTAAAATTACTCTTTAATTAAATAAACACATCTTTAAGTCCCATGATGACTGCCTCTTACTTCATCTATGACACCCACGGTACGTTAGTACTTAGGCTTTAAACCCGTGTGCGCTGTCCTAATATTAAAAATGCTATCTTTTAGCTTACGCGAAAACTTGAAATAAATATAAAGAAAATTTTTGCTAGCTAACCATGTAACATATTTACTTGTGCACAGCATTACTAACAGGCAGCACGATCTCTCCCTAGCGGCGCTTTTGATATTTTTAAGCACAAAAAAAAAAAAAGAAACGATTACAATTAAAAATAAAGCAGACAGATTATATCTGAAAAAGTTGGCTGAACTTCCCAAAAAAAGCCTTTTTTCCCCCGTCAATTCATGAAGTTAGTTATGCTGTGATACCTGTATGATACAGGTATGTTATGGTTACCTAAAAAAAATTTGGTAATAGTGACGTATTTTAACTGTATTAGTACGCCACGCCCTTCCCCCCATGGCCGCTTTTTAAATTCAACGAAAAGAATAATTGTTTAACCTGACAACACTGTAAATCAGTCAAATGAAGCCCGTCAAAGTCAAGCGCCGAATGCGACGTTTGATTTTTTATAAATTGCTATTTTTTTTTTTTTTTAAGGCTGGTACACATGTTGCTTTTTGTTTTCGTAAATATTGCAGTGTTTCACTTAAATTCAGTTGGGACTAAAAAAAAAAGTTAATTCTTGACAAAAAAAACATTTTTCCCCCCCATTCTTAGTCATCATCATTCCCCGTTTTTTTCCCCCGGAAAATCTGGCCACTCTACCCAAAAAATATATTTTTCGCCTCGTTGGAAAAAAATACCTACAACTTTATAAAGGATTAAAAATAATATTTTCTATTGCTTTATTCCCAAATGGTCTGGTCCTTTTTTTTTCGGGTCCCTAGGCGCCTTAAAAGCCGGAAAACAAGCATCAGGAGTAATCTTGACCTACTTTTTTTCCCGAGACAGACGATTGCCCCCCTAAAACTTTGGGAAGAACGTCACTTTTGGAAAAAGATCGTTGGTATAATAAATTAAAATAAAGGCATATTCTTTGTGATCTGTAGGTAAGAGAAAACATCCACGTACAGGGGGATAAAAGCGCTCCACAATTTTCTTATCAGTTAAGCTAATTTTATGTTAATAGTCAAGAAGTGAGTTTTCTGCGAAAAATAGTCACCGAATTTTAATGTTTTCGATTGCTCATTCTGTTCTCTAGTGGATACAATACAAACTTTAAAATAGTTTCTAGTATTTTTTCTTTTACTTTAGTAATTATTCTTTTTTTTTACCCCGGTCACAAAGACTTTAATTGTTAATATTATTTATCACGGGTTATAACTCAAAAAACGAATGTATATACAATATCAAAACGCTTTTTTAGATATATATATATATATATATATATATATATATATATATATATATATATATATATATATATAATATATATATATATATATATATATATATATAAATATATATATATATATATATATATATATATAATATATATATATATATATATATATATATATATATATATATATATATATATATATATATATATATATATATATATATATATATATATATATATATATATAATAAAAATATTATAAAATTATAAATTTTTTATATTTTAAAATAATAATAAAATAATTTTTTTTTTAAATAATAAAATTATAATTTTATATTTTTTAATATTTTATATAATTTTTTAAAATAAAATTAAATATATTTTTATTTATTTTAGGGACGGACAAGCTCTGACACAATAATAACAATTTTTAACACCCTGTATTATAAAGGCTTAAGAATATTATTTTTGGATAGGTTTAACCTTTAGCTAAAAAAAGGTGTTTTTGACTGACATCGATAAAATTAACTGTTTACGAGAAATAAAATATCATGGTTAGTAATTTTTTTTACATTATACAGTTTGTTTTCTAATTGTACGTCAATATTTAGGGAAGTAATTTTTGGGTCCATTTAAAGAATAAAACTTTATATGTACGTATGTTCTAAACGTCTTAACTTTTGAGATACAGGGTGGTAAAATTTTTAAAAATAAAACATTTATTATTAATATCTGTAATTAAACTTTATATATTTTAATGAAATTTGGCATAATTGTACTATGTATCAAGAAGCATTTTTAAGCAAACCTCATTTTTTTTTTTTTTCACCATTGGCGTTCGTACAGAATGACCTGCCTATTTTGGCAAATAAGAAAAATGTGGTTCCCTAAAAAATGCTTCTTTAAAACATAATTTCATGTATCAAAATTTTAAAAAAATATCTGAAATGGTATTACAGATATTAATAATAAATTATTTATTTTTAAACATTTTATCACCCTGTATCACAAAAGCTAAGACACAAACAGAAAGACAAACAGGATATTTTATTTCTCTTGAACAGTTAATTTCATCGATGTCAATCAAGAATACCTTTTTTAATTTAAGGTTAAAGCTATCTAAAAATAATATTGTTGAGCCTTTATAATACAGGGTGTTAAAAAAATGCTATTATTGTGTCAGAGCTAGTCCGTCCCTGGCAAACTAAATAAGCCATCTATGATTTAATGGGTTCATTTTAAAAAGACTTATCCTATATCATATTAAAAAAATATATTAAATTACGCCTAGTATTTGAAAAGTTATTAAAAAAAAAAACGATTTCCAGGTGCGTCCGTTATGTACCTGTATCTTCGAGGGAAGGTCATAGGAAAAAAATTTATGAGAATTTTCATAATATTTTTAGGTTATATACAGGGACACCCGGTATATATATATATATATATATATATATATATATATATATATATATATATATATATATATATATATATATATATATATATATATATATATATATATATATATATATATATATATATATATATATATATATATACAGGGTCACCCAGACCTATTTACCCAGCGATTTGTTCGAAAACGGTTCGTCGAAAAAAAAATTGTTTCAGATAAAAGGTGTTTCGTTTTAAAAGTAGATTCTTCAAATTAAAATATAACATATACAGGGTGTGCCATAAACAAGATAATAGATGTAACTTTTATTTTTATTATGGAACACCCTGTATATTTTCCAGTTTTCAAACTCATCTATTAATTCTACATAAATATTATGTACCATATCCTTTATCCATCTTACGCCGTTTCCGGTTTATTAAGTGATTTATGTTTTTATTGAGATTTGAAATAATACTTAATAATTACTTCGCCACCTGCTTCGTTACCAGTTGAATTGCCTTGGTATCCAATTTCGATCACTTAGTTTGACAACAAATGTCAAATGATAATCAGACAAAATTAATTAATTTATTAAGTATGCCGTCTTTATACACTTTTAGTGAATACATAGACATGTTGCTAATTTATGGAGAGTGTACGAAAAATGCGAGAAGAGCTACGGCATTGTACAGAGAGCGATTTCCAGAGAGCTACCCCATCGCCAAGAACATTTGCGAATGTGGAACGAAAACTTGTGCTTTTTCCAGCCCAAAAGGAGTACCGCAGTTGCGTCCTTTTAATGAGGAAAATAACATTATCAATGTACTCGCTTTTGTTTCTATCCATGTTAACGCATCAATTAAACGAATTTCCAATGAGACGGGTATTACCAAATCATCAGTTCAACTCATTTTAGTAGATAACGGTTTTTATCCGTACAAAATTCATCTGGTACAAAATTTGCGTAACACCGATTACGAAAGAAGGATTGAATTCATTGCATGGATATCTGTGAAGATACACGATGATCCGAATTTTTTGACACACATTCTATGGACGGACGAATTCCGATTTTATAATAATGGAATCTTGAATCAACATAACACTACTGGTCTGTACAAAATCCTCACTGGGTGCGCGAGACACGTTTCTGAGAAATATGGGGAATAAATGTTTGGTGCGGAATTTTCAACGGCCGGATAATTGGTCCGTATTTTTATGAAGGGACATTAAATGGAGAAAGGTATTTGAATTTTCTTAGAACGATCCTACCGGAATTCTTAGAAGATATTCCACTGCATGACTACCTAAATGTGTGGTGGCAACAGGATGGAGCCCCGCCCCACAACTTAGCTGAAGTATCATTTTATTTGGACAACAAATACGGAGAGAAATGGATAGGGAATCAGGGTCCAGTCAGGTGGCCAGCTAGGTCACCTGACCTTTCACCTTTAGACTTCTTCCTATGGGGCCATTTAAAACAAATTGTTTATGCGGAAAAGCCAAATAACTTGAAAGAATTAAAAAACAGAATATCCATTGCCTGCCAAGAAATTCCAGCAGAAGTTCTTATAAGCTCCTGTACGACAGAATTTTTGAGAAGATGTCAGTTGTGTCAAATTGAAAGTGGTCATCAATTTGAACATCTTTCTTAATTTGTTAGACTATTGTAATTTAATAAACCGTTGTTAACTTATTGTTATTTTAAATCGCAAAAAGTAAATATATTTCAATAAATCGGAAACGGCTTAAGATAGATATAGGACATAGTACATAACATTGATGTAGAATTAATAGAAGAGTTTGAAAACTGGAAAATATACGGGGTGTTGCATTACAAAAATAAAAGTTATATCTATTATCTCATTTATGGCACACCCTGTATATGTTATATTTTAATTTTAAGAATCTACTTTTAAAACGAAACACCTTTTATCTGAAACAATTTTTTTTTCGACGAACCGTTTTCGAACAAATGGGTGGGTAAATAGGTCTGGGTGACCCTGTATATATATATATATATATATATATATATATATATATATATATATATATATATATATATATATATATATATATATATA
>JAHBCN010016516.1:0-19371 GCA_019359885.1 Listronotus oregonensis
GTTGCTTTATTGAAGCTTATATTTAAAAAAGTGGGCGGGTCCCCGATTTTTGTCGGTAGGTAAAAAGAAAGCTTACTTGAAGAGATAGTATTAGAACTTTATATATTTTTTTTTGAGTTTGTCAGCAAATGTTTTTTTTTAGTTTTATCATGATCGGAAATCTTATGGCTCCAAGTATAAACTTTTTTTCAGTTTTATTTTTTTTTTACTTTTATTTTTTTTTTTTAAGTCAATATGTAATTTAAATTTTCGGCATTACTCCAGGCAAAAAGTTGAAAAAATACAGCAGCTTGTTGGAAAAAGTTTGTTTTTTTTAATTAAGTTTTTTTTTCATAAGATTGCTTTTCTTGCAAAAAAAAAAAAAACCCTTTTTTTTATCACAATATGGTTTAAAATCCCCTAAAAGTTAATGATTTTTAGGGTAAATTATTAAGGATACTTTTAAGAAAAAAAAAAAAAAAGTCTATGAAAAAAACTTTTGCTTTAAAAAGTAGAATATTAAACCCATCAATAAAAAAAAATCAAAATAAGAATTTTTTAAAGTAAATCGAAAACACAAAAAAAAGACAAATTTTTCCAATGTGGCTTTGAAAAAACAAAATTTTTTTTAAGACATAATAGCAGGATAAAGATTGGGCTGTTTTAGGTCAATTAATTTAAGGTTTATAATTATCAGATGGACCCCAGTAATATTTACTTCTATGATAATGAAATGTATTAAAAAAAAAATTATATTAAAAGCAGCTATCGGAGCCACAGTCCCACTTAAACTGGGATCCAAATCTGAATATCTTTGGGAGGTGCAGGTTTAGGTTATGGGTTTTAAATTTTTTTTAGAGATTATAGATTTAATTTTAGGAAATATCCCTTTCTTACGAAAAAGGTTATTGTTTATTTTTTGGTAATGGAATTTTTTTAAGAACACTGCCACAAAAATAATTTAATAGAGTAGAACTTCCCAAAACCAAGATATATCTTCTAAATAGCATTAGTAAAAAGCTTGTACAGATGCATATTGTAGTTTCACAACAAATGTAAACACTACATAAATATTTTTTTTTTTTCCTATTTAATTACAGTGATAAACACAGGATTTGTGACATAAAATTTTTTTTTTAAAATTTGTAATGTATTCTGATACTTTAAAGTCAAATTTTAAAACAAATTTTAATTATAATTAAAAATACGTACAATTTCTGATAATGCATTCTGTCCAAAAAATTGGGGCACTTTTCGTCAGCCACTAACTCCGGGACTAAAAAATATTACCAATAAACCAACTGTTGATCTCTAACTAAACACTAAAAACAAATATGTGATAAAACAATGAGAAAACAAAAAACAACCCCAGAAGGCAACCTGTATATTGGTGGTCAAACGAAATTGCCCTACTTCGTCAAAAATGTTTAAAAAAGAAAGAGAATGCACAAGAAATTCTAGAAGAGATTTTCCAGCAATAAAAAAACCCTTTTGGGAAGAGTATAAAACTATTAAAAAAAAACTTTAACAAAAAACCAAAAAACAACAAAAAACTTTTTGGAAAAATATCTGTGATAATTTGGACTGGGATATTTGGGGGGGATGGCTACAGGATTTGAAAACAAATGTTGGGTTATCCCCAAAAGCCTCCAAAACCCATGCAAATGACAAAGGAAAATCTTAAGCATTTTCTTTCCTGTACATAACCCCTTTTTTTATCTGTGATAGAAATGTGATATTTTTAAAACTTTACACTAGAAGAATTATTAATAGAAAAGTAAGAAACTTAAACCCAAAAGAAAGCACCAGGGCCTGGATGTATCCCACCCGAAATTTTAAAAGGAAGTAGTCTTCAACAAGCCTGAATATTTTTTAAAAATGTCCCAACCCGTTAGCGCGCAGTGGAATGTTCCCTAAAAGTTTGGGAAACAGGCGAGACAAAACCCTTTTGAAAAGGTGATAAACCACTTGATCAACCATCGTCGTACAGGCCAATTTCCCCCTTATGGATGTGGAAGGGAAGCTGTACGGTTAAGATTTTGATTAGATTTAAAAAGCTTGAATTGACCAAAACCGGGGGCCCCTGGCAGATAAGCAGTTCGGGTTTAAAAGAGGGTCGACAAACGATAGACGCTGTTAATAGCGTTATTCAAGTGGCCAGAGGGCTGCATCATATGCTCATCAACATAGAAGACTATGCGCCGTAATAACTTTAGACGTCAAAAATGCATTTAACAGCGCATCCTGGCAAATCATCCTTGATAACCTACGAAAAAAGGGTAGAAGAAAGCCTTAAAAACATTATCCCCAGAATACTTGCCCCAAACAAGATAATCTTGGAGGCTGAAGGACAACGGAAAACCGTTGAAGAAAAAGCGGGTGTCCCGCGGGGATCCGGTGCCCCGGCCCTACATTATGGAACACCCTATATGATGATTTATTTAAAATCAAGTTCCAGCGGGAGTTACCAATAGGTTTTCCCTGATGATATTGCCCCTGACTGTGGTGGCAAAAAGGGGAAGGGAACTTCTAATGGATACAGCAGATATAGCCCCATCACGAGTGTCAAACTGGCTAACGGCCAATCAACTTGGGTTTGCTCCAGAGAAAACGGAGGCCGTACTTCTTCTACCAAAAAGGCACTAAAAACCTTCTCTTTTACAATACAAGGAACACAAAATAAGACCCCAGCAAAGCAATTAAATATTTAGGAGTATGGCTTGATACTGCTTCCCTTTACAGAACATATTAAGCCCACTTGTGATAAAAATCGAGAAGACTGTGGCGGCGTTGACGTGCCCTTTTGCCTAACTTAGGTGGACCAAGGGCATCAAAGAGAAGAGTAATGGCAGGGTAGTCCCGCAAAAAGGTTTTACCCCACCTGTTTGGTATAAAATCACAAGTAATCAGAAACAAATAAACAAACTAGCTAGACTCCCGAGGCTTATGTCTATAAAGATATGCAGCGCGTACCCCCTTTTTTTAAAGAAGCTGTGGTCGTAATAGCAGACATCCACCTATAAAATATTTAATAAGTGAAAGATACGAGAAATACACAGGAGTGGAATCACATGTAGCCAAACAGAACTTAATAAAAGGTGGCAAAAACAGCTGGGTAAACTCAACAAAGGGTCGCTGGACTAAGAGACTCAAAACCAGATATACAGTCATGGATCAACCGCCCATATGGAGAAGTTGGCTATTATCTCCCCAAGCACTATCAGGACATGGATGCTTTAGGAAGTACTTATATAATAAAAGGGAAAGGGGCTGAAACAGAGGAATGTACCTACTGCGATGGAATAGATGATGCCGAACATACCCATTTGTCTCCCCTAGGGGGGAAGGGATTTCAGAATGTTATATTCTCGGAAAAACAGGGCTGGAATTTAATATTGCAAACATGACGGCAAATCTATGCACGTAAAAAGCTGGCTGGGGAACGTCTACGGAACGGTTAGAAAAATCATCGAAAAAAAAGAAATAGAAAGCCGTTAGAAGTACGAAATTTAAAAAAAAGACAGCACCCCCACTGAAGCAATGCGAGAGCGGTTTCCGGTGGCAGGTGTTTGGTGACGTAAAAAAAGGGGGTTTTTTAGTCGGTAGTACCATTTTGTCTAGTCCGACATAACTGGCGGTCACACAACAACGACTGCAGTATGCGTAAAGGTTTTTTTCCTCTTCTCAGAAAAAAAAAAAAAAAACTAATGATCTAAAAAGATATTTCACCCTCATAAAAAATTTGGGAATCAAAAAAAATGCTGTTAAAGCCTTGGATGGGGATGAAATAGAGCTCTTGTTAAAAAAAAAATTTCCCAGATTTAAGGACCATAATAAGAAAACTATTTTTTAAAGGCAAATAAAACACTCTCTAAAGACCCCCGTGATCCGAGTTTTGACAGGTTGACACATGAAACATGCTTTATTATACGAGACTCGGCGCGTTTTTTAAAATGTAGATTTTTCTAATACTCGATCTCCGCTTTTTTGATATATAATTGGGAAAAAAAAAAGCCGCTTTGCAAACCGAACAAACCATGACAGACAGAACTTGGGGGTTTTTGAATTTGTCTAAATTATCCCTACATAACAAATTTTTTTATAATTTTTGATATGGTAAAAATTATATTTTTTTTTAAAATGTAATTATATATTTCCCCGGGTTTTTTTAATACGTTGTTAAAATTTTGTTTATAACTTCACAAATAATTTAAATAAATTAAAAAACCCAATTCAATCGGTCTGGTTTAAAATTTTTTTTTCCCCCAAATTTCAGACGAAAAAAAAGGGGGCGTTTAAAAAAATACCCATTATTACATTAAAATGTATTTTTAGCAGTCCCGCATAATAAAGCGTTTCATGTGTCAACACTGTCAAAACTCGAAACCCCGGGTATCTCTAGATAGAAAAATTAACTAAATTACGAGCATAGATATCTTTATTAGTTTTTACAAATTTTTTGAAAAAAAAAACTGATCTTTTTTAAAAAAAACTGGGGAACTACCTTGTGGATGGTTTAATGGGTTTTTTTGTCGTGGAAAAATGATATCAAGGCAAAGGGTTCCCCTTTGGGTTTTTTAAGGCTGGACATTTTAAAAAAATACTTTAAAAACCAAATATTGCCTGAAAAAATAAAAAAATTTTAAGGTTTTAGATTAATAATAAAATACACCTATCATAATATTTTAGTGTTTTCATAATAGTCACCCTATTTTGTCAATGTTACAAATTTTTTTTATGTGTTTTATTTAAAATATTTTAAAAAAGCAAAAATTAATTTTAATGGACAAAAAAGTTATAAAAAATTTCTCATAAATGACATTGCTTTAACCTTTTTTTGGTTTTGAAAATTCCAAAAAAACGTTGGAAAAACTTGTCGATTTGACAATAGGTAGATAAATAGGGGCATCTAATATTGAAGATAAAAATAAAATTCCGGGGAAAGTACAAGTTTTTTTAAATTTTGTTTCGAAAACTAATTTTTTTCCCGCATTGAAATAACATAGTCCGTATGGTAGCTAAAATACTAGCTGTATTGGGGTAGCGTCAAATGTCGAAAATAAAATAAGGTTTGTGTGTTTTATATTTTGAAAAAAGGATTGATTTACTTTAAAATCATAAACTTTTTCAAATTTTTTAAAAATTAAAGGAAGTTTTTTTTTTCTTGATGATTCTTAGGTACAAATCATCCCTTTTACTTTTTAGACTATTTTAAATTTTATATTTATTCTTAGTTTACATTTGTTATTAATATTTTTTTAAAAAATATTACTATTTCTTTTATAAATATAACTGCCGTCCTCTAACGCAAAGTATGGTTTGGCCTGATTTTATTTAAAATTAATTCTCAACTAAGTTAACTTAGCAAAAAGAATAGAACTTATGAATTTTATAATAAAAACAAAATACAAAATTTACACTATACGTTATTTAAAACTGTTTTTTTGTTTTTGAAAAGCTTATATTGTACTCTTTTCATATAATTATTCGATCCCTAAATCGGATGTCCCCAATTTTTTGTCTTGCTCTATTTTTCAGTTTTGGTAAGACTTCCAGCTTACCTTATATTATTTTTGTAAAAAATTAAATTGCAATCTTTTTTTACAGCTT
The DNA here is from genome assembly GCA_019359885.1 of Listronotus oregonensis. Classification (NCBI taxonomy): domain Eukaryota; kingdom Metazoa; phylum Arthropoda; class Insecta; order Coleoptera; family Curculionidae; genus Listronotus; species Listronotus oregonensis. The sequence goes on from JAHBCN010016516.1 coordinate 5,590, forward strand.
TATAGTGTGATATACCTCTTTAAAAGATTTAAATTTTTTGGGTCCCTTGCAGGTCGTAGTGAGGGTGATATAGACCACGTTGAGTATTTGCTTTTAATGAAAGTTGGTAATTTTCTAGACAACCACTTTATATTTCCCTATCTGTCAAAAAGCTAAAACTCTAAAGAATATATATAAAGGTCACCAAATTTATATTAAAAAATACTTTGGTATACATAGTCTTCCTATCCTAATTTTACCTACTTATAACCTAACCAAAGTAGCCATAGAATCGCAGTAATTTTAACATATTAGTTTATTTTTTTATCACGCTCTTATAAGCTTGACCTATGTGTATGTATGTATGTTGTAACAAAATCTTTTAACTAATTTTCTCCTTTTTTTTGAAATCTGATTAACTTGAACATTTATGCAGAGCCGATGAAAATATATTTAGTTTATAACTTCGTTCTAATGTCCTGACTAGCAATATCAGATCAAAAAAATTATTTTTTATAATTTGCAGGTTAAGGTATGCCATTTACAGAACGACGTTAATCATCTTTTTTATCCATAAAATTTAAATTTTTTTTTCTGAAATATATGAAAAGCAAATAATTGGTACAATTTGGTACCATAAATACTTTTATTAGCTTGACCTATTATGTATGTATGTATGTATGTAAGTATTTTTTTTTTTTTTTTTTTAGGCGAAAAATCTTTTAAAGATACTGCAAGATTATAGACGGTAGTGTGGGATTTCCCCCCACAAATAACCCTTTTTTATGCGCTACGCACGGGAAACGGGATCGGGACCGCGTTAGCATTACTTCGCCCCAGTCCGTGTTGCGTCATAAGACGGTTATCTGCTGTCTTACTGGTGCCCCTGTAAGATTTTTTTTTGAGAAGGCGCTGCGCGTGCTGCTATTTCCTTTCAGTTTTCTTCTCTTTCTATCATATATTCTACTAAGCTCGTAGGGTTGAGTGTCTTGCCAGAGTTGCTTCGGGTTGGGCCCCGTGCCCCGCGTTCGCCTCGAAGAACGCGAGCTGACATCGTCGGTTTTTTCCAGGCAGTACTGGCAAGTCGGAGTGTGGTGTAGGCCCATTTTAAAAAGGTAGGCATTGAACAAGCCGTGACCCGTCAACAGCTGAGTCAGGAAGAAGTCCGTCTCACCGTGATTTCGGGTAAGCCAGGTTTTTTGTGCGGTATCAGTCGAGCTGTCCATCTACCCTTGTCGCAGATCTTTCCCCTTTTTTCCCCTTCCCTCTGAGTTTTTTCCTTCAGTCTTGCTCTGGCCTCGTTCGTGTTGTCGCCTCTGGTTTTGAGTTTGTAAGGTTGCCCTCTCGAATGCTGGAAGGTCGATATGTGGAGCCCCCGCTATAACTGCACAGCTGCTTCGGAGACCGTGCGGTAGGCACAGGTTACCCCAGGATTTTCTCGCTGTACTGCCGCTATCTTACGCCAAAGTTTTTTTCTTTTTCCGCCCCTATTTCCGCTCCGGAAGGATTGGTGGATAACTTTCAGACGGACTCTTTCTTTTTAGTTCGTGGGCCCAATGTGTTGGCCTGATCCTTGATAGACTGAATACCGTCACTGGACGCTTTTTGTCTATCGTTCCAAATAGCGTAGTGCCCTTATGGACGTTAATTTGTCTCGCCAATGTCTACGTTAAAGGGTTTTTTAAACCATTTCTGGCGCGTCAGCACAACCATCTCCGTTTTTTTTTTGGCTAGTTTTAGTGATGTTTCTCGAGCCAGTTTTCTACTGCGTCAATAGTCGATTGCCCGAAGATTAGCCTCCTCCACCTATCCGTATTGTGACTGCGACGTCGTCGGCAAAACCTGTTGCTGCACTTGCTTCGGTAGCGGCATTCCAGTAGTTGGCTTACATGTTCAAAAACAAAAATTACTAGACTCCACGTCAAAATCAGCTGATTGGCGTAAATCACCCAGTAATGGATTAAAGGCGTTTCAATTTTTGTATTAAATTTTTTTTGTGTTTGGGTGTGTTATTTCGTGTTTTAAAGTAATTAGTGAGATTAGAGATTACTCTGCAGTGTTTTTATTTTTTTTGTGTTTACTATTTTACATTTTTTATATTTCATAATTTATTTTATTTTGGACTTAGTTTTTATTTTTATTGGGTTTAAGAAAAAACCACTAGAATAGATTTTTTTTTAGTGTATAAATCACAATGATTACTGTATTTCCAGTTTGGAAAAGCTTCGAAGACCACTTCAGAGCTGTGATGAGTCGGAGGTAAGAAAATATAACCTAATTAATATTTTTTGAAAAATGATCAGAATAGTGATCTTGCAAAAGGTAAAACAACTCGTTTTAAGAGTATCATAATCTAAAAATACATGCTCATATGTGCCAAATATTTTAAGATTTAAATATATTTATGAATGTATTTTTTAGGATCGCATAGTGGCAGTTGCTGACAATATTAGAAGCAAAATATGAAATTTATAAGTAACTTAGGCTTAATGGAAAAACCAAATGTGCAACGCATGAGAAGGAAATTTTCAAAAGGTTTTATGGAAAATGAAGATTTAGGAGAAAATAAAAATCTTTGGGTGTTTCTCGATGAAACCTGGATCTTTTCGAACAGCTCTTTCCGCAGGTCTTGGCAGGATGACGATGTATATTTTAGTGGAAAGGTAAAACATTCTAATGACTAATTAAACGCTAGAAAAAAATGTACTTTCCTACACTTAAGGAAAAATTGAAGGGCCCATTTTTTTTAAATCACAAGGTAAAGCACTTTTACAATCCTTTAATAAAATTTTGTTTTGCCTTATAAATTATCACAGTTTTACAAAAAAAGCTTCCTCTTGCACACCGACAAGCTGTAGAAGACCTGTTTCTCTTTTAGGAATATTTTTACAGATTCTGCTCCGAAGCATTAGCTGTCATAATTCCTTTTTTTGTATATCCCAATTAGAGCAAATTAAAAGTCTACTCAGATGCATCCCTTTATTGTCCACTTCATATTTCCCACTTTTTCCGCACCTTTATCTCTAGAGTTTCGAGACTACGAAATCATATCAGTAATTTACATCTGACTTCACTCTAGACACTCGTAGTATGTGAACACTTAGACTTCAAGCATAAGGGGTATCCTGAGAAAAAATAAATATATGACAGATTCGGTAGATACCTCAGTTCGGGTCTTTTTCATACATAGGTCATATGATTAAACCTTTGGTCTTAGACAACATTAAACTGCACTCTTATGAAACATTAAAGTATGTTTAATTAAAAAACTAATGAAATACTTATATTTTCCTTAGATACATAATTCTACATGCTGCTTCAGAAAAAGGATTTGTTGATGGTGCCAGTAGAAGTTTAAAATTTAAAACAAAAACAAGGAGATTACCATGGCGAGATGAAAGCTGAAAATTTTGAGAAGTGGGTTGGAGATGATCTACTACCTAATTTGAAAAGGCCTTCATTAGTCATCTTAGGTAATGCCAGCTACCATAGTAGGTTGTTAGAAAACTGGCCATATAGTGGCGGGAAGAAAGAAAATATGGTTAAATGGTTAAAAAACCGAAATATTCCTTATGCAAAATCGGCGACAAAATAGATTTTGTGGTGCTTGATTCAGCGCCTACCAAAGTCTTCCAAATCTTGTGTCGTCGATGCTCTTATTCAGGAGGGTGGTCATCAAGTGCTGCGCTTGCATCAATATAATTGGGAATTCAATTCTATTGAAATGGTATATATTTAAAAATAATAAGACATTCCCTATTTTATGGGACTCACATTAGTAGTATATTAATAAGGTAAATGGTAATAAAAATCATTTACAAGTTATCTTCTTTTTACTTTTTAGCTTTTCTTTATTAAACTACCTTACTGCTTTTAATAAAAAACTAAATATTAAATGACTATTTCATTAAAACACATTACATCAATGGCCACAGTAGTTGCCAAAATGCTTGAACTCACAAGCTTCCATTTACAGTCAGCTGCTAAAACGCCAAACCTACCACTTTGTCTGCTCTCTTATCTTAAAAGTGTCCAGACTAGTATCTGCTGCGTGCAGATTGCATACATTTTTCTTTTGTCATTTTAATGATACTCTGAATAAATAAATGATTATTACTGTTTTGTTTTATTTATTTTATAATTTAATATAGGAAGCAGCTAATGAAGTTATATCAGATGAAATAAATCGACTTATCTTTAGGCATCTTTAAAAAATTGTAAATTTGCATAATAAGGGATATCAAACCATCCCCTATAGTGAGATATTTTATCAGGATATTTCAATTCAACTGTATAGAGTTTGCCTGCAAATATAACAAAACATAACAGGTCTGTTTGATATTCAGAAATAGTGTACACTATTTTACATTTTTTTTTTAAGTACCTAAGCTCTCTAATTGAAGGTGTATTTAAGTACTAAATGTGTACAAAAAGTGTAAAATAGTGTAAACTATTTCTAATTAACAAACACTTAATAAATAACTATTAATCTGCACTAGATAGGCGAAAATGATAATTTTTAATAAAATATTATGGCCAAACATCAAGCTTTCACAATTTATGCAAATATATGAACAGCAAGAAAAAAATACTGGTGAATTTAGTTATTCTAATCTAACAACAATTTTTTTAAGATATTAAAATTTTGAAACTCCCTTCCCTCAGTACGGTCCTGACTAAAATTCTTATATCAGCCAACTTAAATCTGAAAAACAAAATTTACTAATATGTAGGAATATTCGCATTGCCAACCTACAAATGTTAGCTTGGACAAACTATAGTCTTTATTACATGTTATAGTTTTATTATTATAAAGCCTGACTTACGCAATGCAGGGTATACAAAACATCAATTTTAAATGGTTTATCCTACATAATACACTGATTTAATTGCACAGTGCGGTCATGAACAATCAACTAACGCCATGTACTAGATAAATTATTCAACAAACTTCTAGTATTTAGCTTAAAGGCCTATGAATTCGCTGTTTAACCCAACTGGTTTATAAACTTTAATACTTAGTGTATAAGACTTTGTTAATTTGCTAATATGGTACATTATCTGTATATCATAATAAATAATAATACAGTAAAAGCTCTTTATTTGCGAGGTATATGTTCCGTAAATATGCCGCGAATACAAAAACCGTGAATATGAAATGGTAATTTATATGGGATTATTATGGGATACGTTCCTAGGTGCCAAAATAAAAAACAAGTATATAAAAAAATAAATTTAGTTGGAGTTTTTGACCATATTAATTAATTACTATATTCAGGCTTAGACAACGGTTTAAAACATGTTGTAATTTTTTCTTGCTTGGCAGTTTTCAAAAGCTTCTTTAATTCAGACTGATATTTAGCAGTGGCATTAGCAATTTGCCTCTTAAAAATAAGATTTTGTTTCATAGACGGATCAATTTTCATAAAGAAATCACAAGGCTCATTTGCCATTCTTAAACCTTGACTAAGATTTTTTAAATTAAATGTCACGTTTCCCATGTTTGTTGAAGCCTCTTCTTCAATGACATGTGAATTTAACATTTCCTCCAAGTCGGTTTCAGTCAAATCTTCATCTTGCGATTGAAGCAACTTCTGAATGTCACTTGATTCTATATATTCAAACTATTCTACTCCTATTCCATTCGCAATTTCAGCTATTAGTCCATTTGACGACGCATTAACAAATGATATTCGGTTGGATACTTCTCTTCTTCTTCTTCTTCTTCCCTGGGAGCCGTCTTGATTTACTACCGGAGGCAGCGCAGCCTCTTGGGCTTTTTGTGCCTAATCTTCCATTATCCTTTATAGCAATCCTTCCATTAGTCTCGTTCCTTTCGCAAGTCTGTATAACCTCAAGACTGGTTGGTTGATATATTCCTGTGGGCTCATTTCCGGTTGCCCAAATAATGCCTGTCTTTTGTGATTCAATGCTTCACATTTGCACAGGATATGGTAGGCTGTTTCTTCCCCCTCGTCGCACATTCTGCAACTTAGGTCCCCAATTTATGAGCCTATCTTGTGTAGGTGTCCTCTTAGGCTATCGTCCCTGTTAGCAACCCTAACGTTATGCGAAGTCTTTTCCTACTTTGTCTGAGTAGTTCTTCCTTCGTTTTTTTGGATGGGCCCCTTATGAAGCTTTTTCCCAGTATTCCTCGCGTTTGTTTTAGATCCATTCCCTGGTTTGCCCTCCTGCTGTGGTTTTGGTCACTCCAAAGGCAGGTTCTGGTCCAAAGCATGGTATGGATGATCCCTGTCTCGCTAGCTCATTCGCTTTTTCGTTCTATTCCCAAATGTCCTGGTACCCACAAGAGAGTTACTCTGTTGCGTTCTCCCAAGTTTTGGAACCATCCGTATACCGGATGATGTCTCCAACCGTGCCGGGAAGATCGGGTTGCTACCACTCACTTCGATCTGGAATTTTTACCTCGAAGTTGAGTATTAGGGAATCATCTAACCTGACTTTTATGTTGTTGTGTCCCAAACTAGCGTAGACCCCAGTTGGTTTTTGTTGCAGTCGGAAATAGTTCATTCTTGCCTCTCCCATTACTATAAGGTTAAGTGGTGGAAGGTCTAAGAGACACTCCATGGCTGCTGTTGGAGTTATTTTAATTGCTCTTGTTATAGCTAAGCAAGCAAGTCTCTGTACCTTGGCCAGTTCTGTAACAGCTGTTCTTCGTCGCATTTTTGTCCACCATACCAGTAATGCGTATGATATCATAGGCCTTACCACCATGTGTATAACCAATAAACCATATTTGGTTTAAGGCCACATGTTTTCCCATGAGCGCGTCTGATTAACATAAGAGTCATCTTTGCTTTCTTTCTTATTTTCTGAAGATGTTGGTTTCAGGTAAGTTTAGAGTCCAAGATGACACCTAAATACTTTACCTCTCCCACAATCTTCATTGTTTCACCTCGTAGGGTCAGAGGTCCTAAGCCCTCTAGATTTCTCCTTTTGGTGAAGGCAACTATGGCTGATTTAGAAGGGTTTATGTTTAGTCCCTCCTTTCTCGTCCATCTGGTATCTGCGTTTAGGGCCTGTTGCATTTTATTCCTAACAGTGTTGTTAAATTTTTCTTGGGCCAAAATGACGAGATCATCTGCGTATCCCAATGTTTGGTGCCCTTCAAGTTGAATGACATTTAGTAGGTCGTCCATGACGAGGTTCCATAGCAGTGGGGACAGAACTCCCCCTTGCGGATATCCTCGCTTAATCCGAGCTACAAGAGTTTCTTCAAGAATTGAAGTATATGCTGATCCGCTCTTAAGCATGCAGTCTATCCACCTGCAGCTTGTTGCGTCGATCCCTCTGCGTCTGGACGCATTTGAGATAGATGTAAGGAACCTGTTGTCAAACGCTCCTTTTATATCTAGGAAGGCACACTTTAGTACATCCTTGTATTTGAGAGCATATTCGGCCTTTTCTACGAGCTCATGTAATGCTGTTTCTGTGGACTTACCTGATGTGTATGCATTTATTTCCTTGTGTAGAGGTCTGTTCGTAAGTGCATTATCCCTGATGTACCTAGTCAGCAACTTCTTTAGGGTCTTTAGCACGAACGACATCAGATTTATTGGTCTTAAAGCTTTTGCCCCATCCTGTCCGGTTTTCCCAGGTTTGGGGATAAATGCTACTCTGATTAGCCTCCAGGTTGTTGGTATATAGCCCAGAGCTAGACTGCCTCTTAAAAGTAGACACAGTCTATGTAGTAAAAGCTCTGGTCCTTTCTGGAGCATAACTGGATAAATGTCATCCGTTCGTGGCGATTTATACGGTTCGAATGAGTTTATCGCCCATTTAATTTTGTCTACGTTTATCACTGATTTTGCTACCTGCCAGTCCTCCCTGGAGCAGTATCCTGCCCGGTTGAATACTTACACATTGGAATTATTTTTGTCGATGTGTATGTACCGATCTACCGATTAGATCCACGTATAAAGAAATCTTTTAACATTCAATAATTGGTTAATAAAATACATAACTTATAGTCTCTAAGGAAAAGAAAGGGTAATAAGGAACAAATTCGCAAGAGCAATTTTATGATTGATTATGGTTTTTGGGTGTCTAGATATACAAAAAATACAAAAAAACTTTTAAATTAAGGCTTGCGTTTTTAGTATTGGGGAAAATTTGTCTTCATTTAAAAAAATTCTAAATTAACTTGAAAGCTATGCATTAATATGCATCACAGTCTTTGCTTGAAGAGATAGCTTGTAAATGTTTAAAAGGAGGCCAAGCAAAATGTGGGTGCAGCAAATTTGGTATTTAATATTACATTTCTTGTAGCAAGCGTAAAATGTGAAAATGCAAGCGATCTTGAAATATCTGAACACTACTCTGGACATTTTATTTTCTAAAAAAAAGCTTCTTATGTATTTTTGCTAAAACTGCATAGATTTTGATATAATTTACAATTTTTTTAATGATTATAAAATCACCCCGTTTTCAAAAAGGTAAGCCTTATTTAATAGCACTTTGTAATATTTTCATACTTTTCATAAAAACCAAAATCAACCAAAAAATTGCTTTTATGATGCTGCTTGGGCTGTTTATTATTTACTGGAAGATAGTGGGTTTACCGTCTGAGTTGGAAAAAACACTGTTTTAGGCGGATATAACTCACTATTTAAAATGCCTCTATACATACATGGTTTAATATCTGAACTAGAGACGACCTTCATCTATCGCCAAACGGATAAAAACTATTTTTTATCAAATAAAATATAAAACTAAAAGTATCGCGAATGAGTTGACTATTAAAAATTATGTGCAAAAACAAAATTATTTTTACAAGAATTGAAACATTTTTGATACCCCTGTATCTATTTCTATTTTTTCATTCTTTATGAAAGTACTAATATACAAGTATTTTTTTCTTAATTTCATAAATAAAGCCCTTAAAAACTAAAGAAATTATTAAAATTTTTGTTAATGAAATTAATGAAAAATATATACTTGTATATTAGATCTGTCATGTAAAATAAAAAAATAAGAATTGACATTATATGTAAATAAGTATAATCTGGCGCTTCATTCATATATTTCGGTATTTCTTCATTTAAAAAGACTTTAGCCTTTTTGGGTCTAAAACCAACGCTTTGTTTTTTAAGGTAGGCCGTCACTTTAAAAAACTTGCTCAAATCTTTATTTACTTTTACTTAATGATACATTTTAGCATAGAGTATCTAGACCATAATGTATTGGATTTACATGTTTTTGATAAATAAGAGAAATAAGCCAGAAAAATCTCTTCTTTAAGATACTTCACACCCTTACTGTAACACCAGCTCTCAAACATAACAAATTCGTTTTCATACCTGTGACGAGATTTCATGGGCAGGAGATCTATACTTGCTATTTCTGCTGCTTCGATAATCAATGCTGTTAAATTGTCGTCAGAATCCATTGATAATGTTTCTCCAATTTGATTTAACATGCGTGATGCGTGACAAAAAATTAATGTTTAATACCTGCATAAACAATTAGTTGATTGTTATGTATTCTTTGATAATTTATATGGTGTTATTAAAAATATGTACTTACAATTGGTAAATTAGAATTATTTTATTTTATTTAATAAATAGACTGCAAAATTACAGCAAAATTCAGTTTCTTCAAATATATAACTATTATAAGCAAAATTCTGTATTATTTTATAATAAGATACTAATTTATGTTCAAAAATCTAATAGTATATTACATACCCAGGTGGAAAGTGATTCATTTCTGTCGAGAGATGTCTCGAGACAGAAATAAAACTTTCCACCGAGGTTTGTATACTATTTTATTTAAAAACACTTTATTCATTTCCTATTATTTTAAATTGAAATTATGAAAATTGATCCCGTAATAATTTTATTGGGCGGCCGTGCTTCGCAATTCGCAAAATGTATCGTTGTCATGGTAATGGGTTGTCAAAGTGTCAATACATACAGTGTAAGATAGACGCTTTAAATTTGAATAGTAATTTGTTTTAATTTCGCAAATCCAAAAAAAAATGTTAGCGGAGATGGCGAAAAACCCCCTTTTCCACCAAAAAACCCCTTAAAACCAGATTTTTGTGGTTTCTCCCGTTCTTTAAAAAAAACCTTTTGTCCAAGCCCGTTTCTTAACTAGACTCCAGAGTCTCGACACTGGCCTCTCCATATAACTTGCCGATTTTGGCCCCCCCCCAAGCCTAGTAAACCTAAGCCTGAAGTGTTTGGCAATGGCACCACACATGGGGGCTGTTTTTTGGGCCCCCCTGGCAGAACCTACACAGGCTATCCTCCAGGGGGTTTTTTATTCTTTCCAGATGCTTGTTGAGTTTACAATTCCTGTTAGTTGATCTAGTTATCCTTACGACCTTACGGCTGTGGCTCAGTAGGTCCGATGTAAACTTGGCCTAGCGGGTCTTAATGTTTTTTTTTTTGGCCTGTCTTTCCCCCCGGGGTGTTTGTCCCCCCCCAGCTTTAAAACTGTCTGTCTACCCAACTCTTAATAGATGCTTTGAAGAGACCTGCCGAGATACCGCAGAATGGCTCCGGGCCTATCATTTCCGCGGCTGATCCTTTTTTTGGCTAGGTCGTCGGCCTCTTCGTTGCCTGGATGGCCCCCGTGGCCTGGTACCCAGGCTACCGAAAGTTGTTTGCCGGTTTTTTTCCAGGGGGGGGTATACCCCCCCCCGACTAGTTTGGAATTAATTTTTGGGGAACGATGGCCTTCATGGTCGCTTGGCTATCTAAAGAAATTTGACGTTTTTTTTTTCCCCCTTTCCCTTTTTCAACCCTCAGGGCAATGCACTATTGCTGCGTTTTCCCTTTTTTGGAAAACCGTGGCGTGCTGACCGATTTTTTTAAGATTACCTTTTTCAGGCTTATCTCCATAGATGCCAGCTTCTAACCCTTGTTGGTCTTGGAGCCATCTGTATCCCGGATATGAGGGGTTTTTTTTTGGGGAGGGCCCCCCTTGGGGCCCCCCCTTTATCGGGTATGACAAAAAAAAAAGGGGGTTTTGAAGATGAAAGGGGGGGTTTCCCCCTTTTGTCTGAGGGCACCCCCAAACAATGAGCTGACCTCGTGGCCCTCCTCTATTTCCCATTTTGGAGTCCTTCGGTTTCAAAAATTTTGGGACTTTACCCCCCTTTAAACCTATAGAGACCCCCTTTTTATTTGCCCTGTATGTAGATGGGGGAGTGGGGCAGGTTTAGCAGCACTTCTAGGGCTGGGTTGGAGTTGTTTCATAGCCCCTTTTTATGCATACGCAGGGTATTTTTACACTTTGAAGTTGTCTAAAGCAGGCCCGGGGCCCCCTTCCCCCCCCAAAAAATAAAAACCCTGGGGGTTTTATTCTTATTCCTTTTAAAACCCAACCCCTGTTATTTTTGGGGGTTGGGCCCCCTTTTTTTTTCCCCCAAAATTTTGGGCTTTTCCCCCCCCGGGTTTAAATTTTTTTCCTTTGAACAAGTTTGTTGAGGTGTGGTCCCCAGTTCATTTTTTTGGGAAAAAATTGACCCCTTTTGATATTTAAACCCTTTTTTTTGAGAAGGGAATTTCCTTTTTTTAGTTTTGGGGCATCTAGTTTCCTTAGTGCTCTTTTTTGTGAAGGGAAAAATTTTAAAGGTCTTTTTTGGTTTTTAACCAAGCCCCCTTTCCCCCCACCATTCGTCCATGAAAAATTTTTTTTTGCGTCCTTTTTTAAAAAAGGGGTAAGTCTTCCCCAACAGAGGGCCCATGTCGTCTGGACCCGGGGGGTAGTAAAAACCCCTTTTTTGGGCCCCGCCAGAAGGTCGTCGACTGGGGTCGCCCGGGAAAAGGGATAGAACGCCCCCCTTTTGGGCAGCCCCCCCCCCCTTTTCTTCATGGTGTCCCCCCCCAAAAAGGGGGATCTAAGGGGCCTTTTTTTTAGGCTGGCCTCCATCCAGTAGCATATTTGGGGTGTTCCTTGTTTTTAAAAAACCCTTTATTAACGATCGTGGGAACGTTGTTGAACGCTCCCTTATGTTTTTGAAATGTGCCAAGCGCTTTCTTTGTCATCGATTGACATTGTCAAAAGGGGGCTGTCAGATTTTAGAGCGGAGTTCGCAGACTTTCCCATTGATAGGCATACTGGCGGTCACTTAAAGGGGAAAGTGATAGTATGTTATCCCTTATGTATCTATCCACAATTTTTTCCAATTTTTTGAGCAGGGGAAAAAATAGACTTATAGGTCTTTTAAAAAAGGCGGTCTGAATTCTGCCTATCTTTTTGGGGGGGGAGACTACTGTAGCCTTTGCCATTTTTGGGATGTAGCCCCAGGCAATGCATGCCTTAAAATTTTGGAAAATGCGGCAGTAATATGGCCATGCCTTTTTGGAGGAAAGGGGGATTTTTTTTTCCCGGGGCCTTTGGGGAATTTTTTTGGGGGGGAACTTGCCATGGCCCATTTGATTTTTTTATATGTTACCACTTCCTATCCTTATCCCAGTTTTTTCCCTTTTTTGGGGGGTTTTGGGGGGTTTTGGGGTTTTTTTTTTTTTGGCCTTTATCAATTAGGTTTATCCGGGGGGTGTTAATCAATAGCCCTAGGGTTTCCTCGTTAGTGGGGGGTGAAGGCCCCGTCCGTTCTTTTTAGGGGGCCGGGGCACTGCAGTACTCAGATAAGGGAAAATTTTTTTTTTGCTGCTACTCCACCAGAAATTGAGAATATTATTATTATTATTATTAGAATGCGTATGTTTGTGTGACTATTCCCTTTTTGAAATATCAAATACTTGGAAAAATTTTTAAAAAAAATTTTTAAAACCCGGGGGGGAAAATGGGGGAATTTTTTCCCCCGACTGGGGAAAAAAGGGAAACCCCAAAAAGGGGGAAATTTCCACAAAAAAAACAAAAGCCAAAACCCCCCTTGGGGCCCCTTGGGCGAAAATTTTTAAAATTTTTTTTTCCCAAATTTTTTTTTTTTTAAATTTTTTTATATTGATTATAAATTGTTTCCAAGATGGCTAGTTTTGCACTTTCCAGATCTATTTTCTAGTTCAAAAACCCCCAAATAACCGCAGTCACCCTGTAAAATTTTTAATAAATTATCGCGTATAGTCAATATTAACTTTTTTAAAAAAAGGGGGGGGGCTGGCGGTCTATAAGTTTAAAATTTTTTACAGGGTGGGATTTTTTTAGGGTCCTATACATTTTTTTTTAAAAAAAAGGGTTTTTAGAAAAAAGGGGTTGGGGGGAAAAATACTTTAATTTTTTTATTTGGGGGAAAAATTTTTTTTTTTAATTTTTTTAAAAAAACAAAAAATTGGGCCGTATTGTCTATCGAAAATTTTTGAGTTTTTTTTTAAAAAAAACCCCCTTTTATAGTTTTTTAAACTATATAAAGAATTAAAAGACCTTTTTAACGATGCATAACCCAAAATGGGTTGCGAGTCATCGTTTTAACTTTTTGGGTGATTTCTTAGGAAAAAACATTTTTCTTTTTCCAAAACCCCCCTAATCCCCGGGGGAGGGGAAAAACCCCCAGGCTTTACCGGGATGGGAAAAAATAGGCTTTTTTCCCGGTAGGGGAACCCGCAAAACCCCAAATCCGCTTCAGACAGTATGTTTTTTTTCTGACAGCGGCCCAAAAAACCCCTACCTTGTCTCACATTCGACAACCCACCCCGGAGGTGTTTTAAAATATATTTTAGTTTTTTAACCAACTTTTTTTTTTTTTTTTTTAAAGTTTATTTTTTAATTTTTTTGGGAAAAATCTGTGGTGTGGGGAGGGGGAATACTTTTTTTTATTTTTTTGAGCAAAATTTTAATTTTTTTTAAAAATTTTTTCGACCCGAGAAGATT
>JAHBCN010016517.1:0-19388 GCA_019359885.1 Listronotus oregonensis
TAACCGGCTTTAAAAATTTTACAAAACTGTGTAGAAATATCCTGGATAGATGGAGTTCTTGGCAAATTGAAATCCCTTATCGTTCTGGTTGGATGTACCATGAGACGGGCATGTTTTTGCTAAATACCTTTTAGAAAATTGTATAAAACAAAACCAAAATAGGTGTATGTCCCAAACATTTGTTTAATATACAAAATGTAAAAGAGAAGAATAAACCCTGAAACCATAAAGACAACCCAATAATATGGGAAATGAGGAAATTGCTGCGTAACAAAGAAGTCTATATCATATGGGTTAAAGCACAACGGGACAAAAGTTTGAGCTAGTAGACTTTTGCAAAGGACAGTATTATTAATGGTACAAAATTACACTCTTAGTTTTAAGGGCGGATATAATAATGCAAAAACAAATTTTCCCTAAATGGAATATAAGATTAAGGAATATTGCAAAAATAAACCCACAAGATATAATCAGCTCGTAACTGAAATTCCACTTAATTCTTGGCATAAAAATCTAACTGTCCCTAGAAAGTATATAACAACAATTATTTTTTTTTTTATCTTGGACAGTCCACAAACTGATGAAGCTAACGTACCGGGGGTGTCTTCAGTGTGGTGAGAGGGAGTTTGTTCACACGGGACTTAAATTTTTGGAGTTTTGGGAGGAGAAGGAAAAACTTCTGCGGGCAGCAGGTTCCATAGTTTTGACCTTCAAGGTAGGAACAAAGAAAGCGGGAAGTTCGGGGCCTCTCTAATTTAACGAAAATGAAAAAGTTGCACTACGTGTTGCTCTTTTTGGAGCTGCCAGAAAAAGGAATAATACTGGCCAATTCCTCGGAGCAGAACCGTGAAAATACCTATAGAAGAGCGACAGATCCCCTACAAAGTGAGGGGCAAGAAGACCTTTCTGTGGCGTTGGTTTCAAAAAAGACAGCTTTTTTTTGAATGGAGCCCAGAAGGCAAAATGTTGTAGGGACGCCATTCAACATGAAACAATCCCCCAAAAGAGGGTCTGATTTGGGATAAAACGGAATTACGAGGGGGTTTTTGGCCCCAAAAGGATCAATCTTTTTTAAAGCTGCCGAAGCTATGGATGAAAGTTTTTGGCCCGTTAGGTTATTCTAAAAGTAACGCCGACTAGATTAAACGACTCTTTGTTCTGCAGAACTTGGCCGCTCATATGTAAGGGATGAGCATTCGCAAATTTTTCGCGACGCATTGACTTGTTTTGAGGCATTAAACTGAACCCCGATTTTTGGCGCAATCCAAGATAAGTTTGAGGTCTTGTGAAAGAGATATCTGCATTGACCTGCGCTTGTTTTCAAAATCAGAATCCCGGTGGCTTAAGAAATTGAATACTAAGTGGAGGGTATTCGTCAGCAAAACTATGAATGGGATTGATTGTGGAAGAGAGAAGATCTTTAATTTTAGAGAAACAGCGTGGGTGCCAGCACTGAGCCCTGGGGCCCCCCGGCATTAATTGGTAGAAGCTGGAGGAATGACCATCTACACTAACTGATATACGTCGATTAAAAAAGAAACTGGAAAGCTTAGGTGAAAGAATGAAGGAAGTTTGTTAAAACCCTTGCCAGACCTGATCGAAAGTTTTGGATATGTCGAAACAGGGATTCCCAAAACTCAAGGGACTTGTTCCATTGTGTGAGAAAAAGGAAAAAGATCAGCTGTGGATCTCTGTGACGGAATCCATATTTTTCATCATGTAAGATCTTATTTTTTCCCAAAGATACTTTAAGATTTGGGAATTAATGAATTTTTTTCCCTTTTCAAACAACTGGGAAAAGATATAGGTCTATAGTTTGATGGGAGACTTTTGGATCCTTTTTTGGGGACAGGGTTTCCCCGTGCAGCTTTCCCAAATCTCGGGGAAAAAGCCTGTGTCTAGAGATTCGAAAGAGGCGAGTTAAGATGGGTCAAAGGGGGCATTTTTAAGACGATTGCTGGTATGCCGTCCAGCCCAGACGATTTTGGGATAAAGAGAAGAAAGAATACGGGGTCTGTTTGACTTTAAAAATTATATCGGACATTTAGAGAAACAGGGACAACTTTGGAAGGGAAGAATAATAGGAGGATCAAGCGTAAATTGGACTTTTTTGGCAAATAGTTCGGCTTTTCCTTTGGAGGTAAAGACAATTCCATCTTCAGAGATTAGGGGTGGAAGAATTTTTCAAAAGGGTTTTGACTAATATTTTTGGCAAAAGGGCCAGAAAGCTTTACTGCCATTTGAGCAAGAGAAACTTTATCTTTTATTCGATTGTTAAAAAGGTCTTTTGCTTCTGAGATAGTCTATTATACTGATTTCCGCTTCGATGCTAGCCTGTCGATTTTCGGGACTGGGGGTTTTTAAAACTTTTTTGTGGCTTGAATTTTTAAAAGTCTGGCTTTGTCACAGGATTTAAAAAAACCCTGGTTTGTGATTTGAATTATGGGGTTCTTTTTAGTGTGGGGAATATAGGTTCAATGCCTAGTTGTTTTCTAATTTGTTTACATATTTCGGAAGGATCGAAAGTAGAAAAGCGGTGGGGTCAAGGGGGACTGGCAAAAAAAAATCTCTCGACCATCCCATCGGCCGAATTGTAGGCCAGACGGTTCGTGGGGGATCTTTCGGTTTTTTAAAAAGGGTAAGATACGGTGACCCAAAACCCTGGTCAGAGCGACCAAGGGGGACTGATGCTTTGAGTTCGGGGGTGGAAGTAAGAAAAAGATCTGGGGGTTAAATTATGGGTGGGAACCCTAGGAAAGTAGGTAGGTTCCATAATTAGATTGGTGACGAGTTGCTGATTGCGAAATTTTCTGCTGTTTTGCCTTGTGTATCAGTTTTTGTGGATCCTAGCCAATTCTTAATATGACATTAAAATCCCCGAGAACGATTACTTCGGCCAATGGAAACTGGGAAATAATATTGTCTTTATTGAAAGGAAATCAAAGAGCTCGTTGTAGGAATTGTCGGACGGGCACCGGTATATACAGCAGATAAATTTGGTAGAAGATCTGAAAGAATATCAGGCCTTCCCGATTCGAGGTTAGAAACCTAGCACAAGCCAGGTCGTTGCGAACGTAGCACAAACGCCGCCATGGGGTCAAAAGATGAAATAAGTTCATAACCTGGGAAAAGGAGGTGGTTGGTTGGTGTTTTGGGACTTACTTGGGTTTCGGTGAGAAATAGTATGTGGGGTTTGGAGGATTGAAGATAACGGTGAACAGAGTTTACGTTGGAGTTAAGCCCACATATATTTGTGAAGGATATCAGACTTTTCGATGGTGGCCCCCAGTATGCCCTCGCCCGGAGAATATTGAATGGAGGGGTATTTTACGCACGGTATTATACGCATGAAACTTGGACATGCTTGTTAGCCCGCCCATCTGTATAAAATAAAAATATTACCTTCAGATCAGTGCGATACTTGTATTGTTAAATGTGATCTAGATCAAATATTCTTTTATTGTAATAAATATGTAGCCGGGACAAACAACCTATATAATGTTTTAATCAAAGAGTGTGCAGCTGTTAGCCCTTTCAACATCCTTGATCTTTTAGCCCTAGTTAGTACAATGGTGTATAATGCTTTGATTTCTTTTTTTTTGAACAGTTGTAAAATTGTAAATTATAAATTACTTATATGTACATTTAATACTTTTTGTAGTTGGCAGTAGGATAGTCTTGCCCATTTCTTATCCTTATGTTTCTTTCTTTAAAAAGTAGTCCTCTTTGTGTGTTTAAGTAAAGTCGCCCTGATCGACCCCAGTGGCGTGAAGTGTGTCCCTGTCATATATGTGATAGGTTTGGCTTTTATTCACCCTCTATTATAAGTATGAAAAGAAATTGAAAAAAATAAAATAAAGTACAGGTTTTTTTAATAATCAAAAAAATTATATAAATAATTTAAATAAATAAAATACAAGGCTTCTTTTTTTTATAAAAGTAACATATTGTGACTGGCTGAATGGCAGATCAGCTAGTGCCAAAAAATGTAAAAAAATCGATAATTATACATTTTTCTACTCTTATTTTAAAACTTTGTAAGTATTAGTTTTAAGAAAAGTTGTAAAATCAAATAGGTTTAATAATTAAATATTATTTTAATTGATTGGTTAATGGGGTAAAATATGTTTGAAATGGCAAATAATTATGCTTATTGCAAAGTAGAAATTAAAAAATTGGGAAAAAGCGTAGATTTTTGACGGATTTTTTTAAACCCACTGAAACTTTCTAAAGACCTCAATATTTAACAAAAAAAAAACATTAAACTATTGTGAAAAATTGAACCAATTTGGTTAAATAGTTTTTCCACAATAATGTAGCAGTTTTGTTAAAAAAAAAAATAATTTTACGAACTAAGTATAATTCAAAACATGGTATTTAGACATTTGTTTTTTTTTATACATACTGGAGAGATCTTAAGTTTTTCAAACATTTTTGGAAAAATGAAAATCCGCACACTTGGGCGCCCTCAGAATGTTTTAATGGCATGAAAACCTTGCTTAAAATTAAATTGAATCTCTCTGTGAATTTTCGATAAAAATTTTTGTAAAAAATATGGTTTAAAATATTCGTATCGATGCTTCTTTAAAAATATAAAAATTGCCAATCGGTCGTTTGGTAATTAAGATACAAACGGTTAAAGTTAACAGGCATTTATAGCAAATTTATAAACAATAGCAAACATATAAACAAAAACAAATATCAACTCTTTGTACATGGTTTAAAAATTACTTTCCCGTTTTTTTACTTATTTATTTAAAAAATTATTTTATATTAAAAAATTTCAAATATATTTTAACAACTATTGTCGTAGTTGTAAATTTAAACAATTGCCTAGGAAGCCCAAATAAGCCGACCTGTATTTTTAAAAAGCATTTTGAAGCTTAAATTATTCAGTATATCTAAAAGACAATTTAAATGTCTAAGTTCTATATCCTCGCCTCTAGCCAGTTTTCAAAACCGTCATTTTTTTAAACGAAGTTAAACTACAATTTTATTGTGCAAATATTATCGAACCGACTTTAACAAGAGTTTGGCGTGGTTTTTGACCGTAACATATTTTTGGTAGAATATGAAATTGTTTAAAAAATCTAAAGAGTCCAAAAAATCACTGAAACACCACTTTTTCCCTTTTTATGGTTTATTATTTTGCAACAAACTGTGCAGTTTTCGATTTTTAACGGGTTCAATATTATATAAAATTTAATTATAAAACTATTTTTACCTTACCATTTTCCATACGACCAATGCCTACAGGTTTTATGAGAGATTAAAAAAAAAATAATGCACTTTATTGAATGTTTTTTACGTATTGTTTATTTAACAAATATTACGGAATTTTTTGAAAGGAAGCATATTTTAATTCTTGGTATATACATTATTTTAAAGGGTTTTGCCAGCCAAAACATGCCTGCCTTCCGTATATCCAGCAACTTTTTTACAGATTCAGATACAAATTTTTAATTTTTTTATATCTCTCGTATTAATAAAAAAATATCTCTTCCGTACTTAAGTTACCCACGATCCTGTAGCAGCCTTTAAAACTTTTTGGAAACACTGGATATTTTTAGATATATTTTTTGCTTTCTGAAATAATGTTTTTATTGATTATTTATTCCATGTAATATTTTTTGGTGTTTTTTCAAAAATAACGAATTAGTATATCTTTTGATTGTGCTAAATTGTTTTATTAGACTTGTCAAACAGCAAATAAATTACTAAGCTGTAATAATATATATATACCTGATTCTTGTACCGGAAATCATGTAGCGACGAAACTCGGGACGAGAAACTCGAAAAACAGTTTTCGAATCTGCTCCTGGCATCCAGACCGACAGTTTCAAAGTTTGTTTCACCACACATCAGAGCTGTAGCACATGCAGACAGTTCTCCTATTTGTGTGCGTCCATGTTGTAGGTCTGAAAGGGAAAGTAAACAGTTAGAGGTTAATTTACTCTAGTTTTTGGTAAATTGAGTTTGAATGTTGGGTAAAGTGCCTTGGCCTAATATTATTAACGTTTTCTAGTTTTATTTAATTTGAGCTTTTATTTGTGTTTTTTGATTTTTACGGTAGACGTCAGTAGACGTAACATTTGAAATTTATATATGTGTCCTTTTAATTCCAAATTAAAGTTTTGCATTAATTAAATTACATAGATTATTTAATGAGTATCTAAGTAAATTACCTGTAAATCTATGCCACAGTTTTTGTCTTATTATATGGTTGTATTTATATTACTAAGGGGTGATAACCTGTACAAAGATGGCGGCTTCGCCACTCATGACACTGTATCTCTTATAATTGGCAAATTTGACACTTCCTGCTTAAACACTTGAGCCACCGTAAACTATAGGAAGACTACAATAACTACACACCGAGTATAAAGAACTCGCGTAGATTTATCACTTACGGCTGCGGAACTTGTGCTATTATGAACTAAGAAATATAACAACAATAATTATACACTCAGTATAAAACGGATTAACAACTTAAGTAATAGTCCAGGAAACGAAGCTGAAAAAAGCGCAAAACCTGCCAATTTTTTAAAAAAGCATAGATTTGCATAAAAATTTGGATTAAGCTTAACTTATCCTCCTTTTTAAAATCTATATTATACGCGCTCTTTATTTTTTGGGGGTGAAAACTACCCCTTATTGCAAAAACCTTTAAAACTTTTATATTAAAGCTTAAGTCGCGACCAAATTAGGCTCAAATACGTTGAAAAATAAAGTGTTTTAATTCTTTGAAACATTATTTAATATATTTCAACCCTTGAAAAGTTAACCCTTATTATGGTTTAATAAAAACATTGTTTACCCTAAAAAAATCAACATATTGTCACAAAGTTGTAAATAAAAAATATGACTGCTCAAAAGTATTACAAATTTAATTTTGTCATTTTATAATCCTTAAAAATCTACTCCTTACAAAATTGCAATGCAAAAAATAGTACAAAACCGCGGATTTTTCAAAAAATGCATCGAATCGCATAAAAGTTGAAATTAAGTTCGACTCACCCTTACAGTTTTCTTTTCTAGGGGGTGAAAACTACCCCTTATTACTGAAACTTTCAAAACTTACTTTACTTTCATATTAAAGCTTAAATCAAGTAAAACTTGGCTCAAATAGGTTGAATAATAAATGTTTAAACTTCGAAATATTAGTTGAAGTATTTCATCCCTAAAAAAGCAAACCG
Organism: Listronotus oregonensis; assembly: GCA_019359885.1. Taxonomy (NCBI): domain Eukaryota; kingdom Metazoa; phylum Arthropoda; class Insecta; order Coleoptera; family Curculionidae; genus Listronotus; species Listronotus oregonensis. Next base: position 7,197 of record JAHBCN010016517.1, read on the forward strand.
AAGTATGCTTCAAAGAATTGGTTTTTAAGCATAACTCCTTTATTTTTTGTGATAAAAAGTTCTTTAAAAACCATTTTGTTGAGCTATAAGGTCCTATATATTAAAACTGTTTTAAACTCTTGCTTTGGGGGATGGTTTAAAGGCTGAAACAAGGTAGTGCTCGTCTATACACACGCGTTTTAAACGTTTATATCTCACTTAATTTCCGTTATAGAGTAAATTTAAAAAAAAGCAAAATGTTTGTAATTAAATCCTACAATTTAATATTATAGTAGATGTTCCGTATCTTCCTTAGTTTTTAGTTATTTTAAAGAAAAGGTAATTTTTAATTAAAATTTAAAATTTGATTTTCACTTGCAGCTCCATTTTTCTCATAATTAAGCAATTTAAATCGGGTAGAATTTTTTAGACTGTATTTATAATACATGGATAAAAGAAAGGAATTAAAAAGGGCTACGACTCATTTAATTAGGTTGGTAATTAGGGGGGATGTTTTCGAAGATTTTTTCATAAAAATTTGGTCTAACCTTATTTTAATCCGTAACTAACTTAATATTTTTTAAAGATACAAACCTTTTTTTTTAAAAATGTTTTTGGAAAATGCTCTAAAAAGTTTTTATTAGTTTTTCTTAAAAAATACGTAGATATTGCGTAATTTTCCTTTGAAACTCTAAAATTTTGTGTTTGATGAATAACAGCTTAGATTTAACAAACCACAACTTACTTTGTATTGGTCCTACAGCAATTACAAAAAACCTTTTTATTTGTTTTTAAAAGCTACCATTTTGTTACTTACAGTTTTTTTGATAAAATATATACTTATCAATTTATTTGCAAAAAAAAACGATTAAAAACGTTGATTTTTTCGACGAAAAACTCCGACTGTCGACGCGAATAACTCTAAATAATGCATTTTACAAAAAAATGCATAAAACATTTTTTTAAAATTTTTTTTTTATCGATTAATGTGGTCAAAATATATATATAAAAAAAATTTCCCCCCCCAGATGGTTTGGCAACCACCCCCCAAAGGGGAAAGGCGCCCTCCGGCATGATACCTGTTGAGTATTTTATAATTATGTATGTTACCTATTTAATATGTTTTTTTTTTTCCACCCCGGTACCTTTACCTATTGTTTTATCATTCTGATAATTTTAAAATATAAAAATTATTTTAAAAACCATTTTATTATTTAAACATTAAACATGGCGCAGTCGGTACAGAACTAAATTTTAAGTAAATTATTAAAAAAGATTGAATTTAATAAACCCTGTGGATTAAGCCTTAGCGGCAATATATCTGAACATTTTCAGAATTTTAAAGAAAAGGTTTCAATTTATATTTTGGCTACAACAACCAGCAAGAAATCCAAGGAATTTTTAAAAAACCCCCCCCCCCAAAATTTTACAACTCTATTTCAAAAATTTTCCCAAACAAGATGAGTCAGTGTATGTCATTATTTAAGTTTCTAGCCGAAAACAACATGATACAAACCTTTTGATAATTTTTTTTCTGACTTCAAGTCTCTTGTTAAAGACTATAATTTTGAAGAACAAGAAAAAAAAAATGTTAAAGGCTCAAATAATTTTGGGGAAATTTTATCTAAGTCTAAACAAAAAAATTATCCGGCTTTGAAAAATGTTATAAGTTGCTGTAGATCTGCCCAAAATTTGGCCCAAAAAAAATATTAAATTAATCAATGATGTTGGAAGTTTCGGTTTGTTTCAGTAGAAGACGTAAAATCCAAAAAAGATAGTAAAAAACAAGACTTTTTGGGAACATAAAATCTTCCTGTTTCTGATCTGGTGGTATTTATAACTCTGGAAGGTGTCTAGAAAAAGGCAAAACCTGTACAAAATGTGGTCGCATAAACCATTTAAGTCGGGGTTAAAAACACCCAAAAAATTGAAAATGTATGGTTTTTCCCCTTTAAATTTTGATTTTTAAAAAAAAAATTCAGGTCCAATATTGGGTTTTAAAAAAAACATGTGTTAATTTTGGGCTGTTCAAACAAATTAATTCTTTTTAAAATTAAATAAAAAAAAGTTTTGTTTCTGAATAAAATGATTTTTTTGGGGGTCTTTTTTTTCCAGATATCTTTTCCTTAAATCTGGGGGAACCCCAATTGCAAGGGTTCGCAAAAGGGCCCTTTAAAAGAAAAAAAAAAATTTTTAAACAAATTTTCCCCTTATCTTACCAAACCCTTTTAAATTTTTTTTCCCAAAATTTTTTTAAAAAAGGGTGATGGGTGATAAAAAAAATTTTTTTTTTTTTCCTATATAAAAAAATTTTTTTTTTTTTAAATTATTTTTTTTTTTTTTTTTTAAAAAAAATTTTAAAAATTTTTTAAAAATTTAAAAACATTGGATGAACTGGTAAAGAAAATTTTTTTTAAAAAAAAATTTTTCTAGGGAAAAGGGGGTTTTTTTCACCCAATTTTTTTCCTTTGGAAGGGGCCCTTTTTTAACACCCCTTAAACCCAAAAGTCTAGGGGGCAAAAAAAAAAAACCCTCCCAACTCACTCTCAAAACCCGGGGGATTTTTCTCAAAAAAGGGTTTTTCGACCATTTGTTTTAAAATTCTGCATGGTGAAAATTTTTAAAAACTGATCAAAATCCCCAAAAGGGCAAAAACCAAGCCCCCCCTTTTAAAAAATTTTCTTACCCTGTTTATTTGGGTCAACTGGGGTTTCAGTTGTAGCCCTTTTAGTTACAGTTTAAAATCCGTGGGCGGGAAATTCATATGGCAAACCCTTTGGGGGGGGGGGGTGAGTGGGACCCAATTATTGGGGTTTGGGGGGAAAATGTGGATTAAACGGGCCCAAGGAATAAAATTTTGGGGGGGGGTTTGCCTTTCGACAACATTTTTTAAAAAAATTTTTCAAGCAATTAATAAAACTATCAGAAAAATTATCCACGGTGAATTTTAAGGGTGATTTTTGGTTGTGGGGTTTGGGGTTTTTTCCCCGTGAATATTTTTTATTGGCGCTTATGCGCCCAGGCCTTTTTCATGAGGTGTTATTTTTTATTTTAAACTTAATTTATTTTTTAAAAGGCTTAAGTATTTTTTTTTTAAAAAAAAAAGGGGTTTTTGGGGTTCACCTAAAAAAACCCATTTTTCCTCTACCAAAAAATTTTAAAATTTTTGGGCCTCGGGTTTCCCAAAACAATTATTAATGCCATTGGTTAAAGCAATCTTAAAAAGGGACAAAATGCTTTAAAATCCAGATAAATTGTTGGGTTTGGTAAACAAACCCCTTTTTACATAATTATGACCTTACACCAGCCGTGCTGAAAAAAAAAAAAAATAATAAAAAGATAAATATTTAGTTTATTTTTTTAAATTAAATTTTAAAAAACTTAAAAAATTTCTAAATTTTTATTGTTCCCGCCCAATTTTTATGTTGCATTAGTTAGTACTTAGTTAGTTAAAAATCAGTAATTCAGTAAAAACTTTAAAAACTGGAACATATCTGGTCTATAACCCTTGACACTTTTAAAAACATGTTTGTAAAATCAAATTTTTTTTAAATTTTTTTTTCGAAAAAAATTTAAAAAGTACTGTTTTTTCCCCACTTTGCTTTTAAAAGTTTACTCTTAACAAATTTTTAAATTTCATTAGAATTAAAAGGGGTTTTACCGAATTTTTTTAATATTTTTTTTTTCTTTTTTTTTTTTTTTGTTATTTTTATAACACATTTTCTTGATCAACATTTTTTCTTTCAAAATTTTTTTAATTTTTTTTTCCCCAACCCCCATTTTCCCCATAGTACCAAATAATTATTATACGTCACGTTAAGACGGCACAAAAAAAAAATTTACCTGGAAACGAGATATCCAGTTGAAGTGTGGACCGATTCGCACGGGGTGCTTTTTTTTCCCCCAATGAAGGGGGAAAAAATTTTGATATTTCATGTCTAAAAAATTACTTTATTTTCGATTTTACAAGACTGCTAGGCCGATCTGTAATTGTTTTTAAAAAAGGGGAAAAAGTTAAAAAAATTATGCATTCTCTTTAGAAACAGAAAAACTACAAATTTTCGGAAAGGGATATTTGGATACTACAAAAACCCCCAAACCCCAAAAACCCTTTTTCAAAAAAAATTTTTTCCCATTTTTAATGGAAAATATGGGTTTTTTTGGGAAAAAAATTTTTAAAAATAATATCAGAAAAAATTTGAGGGGGAAAAAAGGGGCTCCCTTTTTTCCCCCCCACCCCAAAACAACATTTCCTAAAAAAAGTTTTTTCCCGTTTTTAATGATACATATATAGATTTTTTATTTTCCCCAAAATTTAAATAGGGTTTTTTTAAAATCCCTTTAAGGGTAAAAAAAGGGGGAAAATTTTTCCCTTTTTTTTCCCCCTACACCCCTAAAAAAAACATTTTACTAAAAAAAAATTTTTTTTTTAGAAATTCATATAGGTTTTTGGGTCACTGAATTTCCCGAATATGATATTAAAAAAATTACTTTTAAAAAGGTTTTGAAGGGCAAAAAAAGTTTTTACACCCTACCCCCCCAAAAAATGTATTTTGCTGGTTTTTTCCCCCTTTTTAACGGTAAATATAATTTTTAGTTCAAATTAAATACTTATAATATTAAAAATTACAATTGGGGTTTTTGGGGAAGGGGCCCAATCCCCCCTTTTAAAAAAAAGGTTTTTAGCCCTTTTTAGCCCTCAAAAAAAATTTTTAATATTTTTTAGAATTTAGTGACTTAAAAAACTTAAATTTTATCTTAAAAAGGGGGAAAAAAATTTTTAAGAAAATTTTAATTTTTTGGGTTGTTTTTAAAAAAAAGGGTGTTTTTCCCCCTTTTTTTTTTTAATATCATTGTTTAGTGAAAAAAAAGGGGGCCTTTTGATCGTTAAAAACGGGTAAAAACTTTTTTTTAGCAAAATGTTTTGTTTTTTGGGAAGTGTGGGGTGAAAAAAAAAAGGGGAATTTTTAATTTTTAACCCCAAAGAAAAAATTTTTTAAAAATTTTAAAAATTTTTAAATTCCCCAAAAAAAACCAAAAAATTTTTTAAAAAAAGGGAAAAAATTTTTTTTTAAAAAAAATTTTATTTTTTAGGTTGAAAGGTAAAAAAATTTAAAAAACCCCCCCCTTTTTGGTATCCAATATCCTTTTCCAAAAAGTTTAAATTTGATCTGTTTAAAAGAAAATCAAAATTTCATCTCGATTGATGTCTTCCAAAATCTTTTAAAAGGGGGAAATTAAAAGATTTCCGGACTAATATTGGGGGGGCTTTAAAACCCCGTGCAACCTTTAAAATTATAGTCTATTATTAAGAATTTTTTTTAAAAACCCTGCCATCCCCCCGATAATTTTTCGATATAAAAAGTCAGATTGAGCGGTTTTGAAGTCGTTAAAATTCTGAATTATATTTTTTGGCATATTACATTTAAAAATTAAAAAAACATTTTCTTACAATTTGTTACAATAAAAAATTTCATTTTCATTTTTCCTTTTTTTTGCTAACCTAATGTCCAACGATATTTCTATGAAATCATAACTTTTTTTAAAACCTTATGCAATAAATTTTAAATACTTTAAAATTAAAATTTATTAAAAAAGAAGGGAAAATTGAACACATTTTCCATAAATTTTTTTAAAATTCAAAATTAATTTTAAAATAAAAAATTGTTAACCTAATTAATATTTGCAGCAAACGCCCATGGGGCTTTTATTTTAGTTTTAAAAAAGAGGTTTCTTATTAAATTAAAAAAAATATGTAATTTCTTATAAGCTTTTTTCATACATTTTTTTTTTTTAAATTTTAAAAAATGGTCCGCTATCCTTTTCTTTGTAAATAGTAATACAGGGTCACTTCTTTTTCATTTGTTCTTTTTAATATTCTTAAAACTTTTTCTATTTCAAATATTTTTACCTGTTGTATTACTTTGAAAATTTAAAACCTTCTATTTTTTAAACTTTTTTTAAATTTTAGTACCAATTATTTCGCTATTTTTTTAAAATATCCCCCAAAATAGTTCTAAAAGCAAAAGCCTAAAGACAGGCTGTTATTTCTCGAATATTTTGAATATTGAAAACTGCTAAATTTTTGCCATAAATTATAAAAATGAATTAAACCTTTTGGGTTTTTAAAATTTGGGGGGCTTTAAATTTTTTTAAAATTTTGGTTTTTTTAAATTTTTTTTTAGTTTTTCATTCAAGTTCAACTTAAAGCGGTGGCCGGTTTGCCCAAAACGTAAATAGGTTTTTTTGATTTTTTTTTAAAATTTTTTTAAAATTTTTGTGGAGGGTCTTTCTTTTTTGCTATACCCGGAACCGTAACTGAAGTGGTCCCATTCTTTAGAAACTTTCCAGAACTTTAGCATCTCTGATTTTAAATTAATAGTAGGTTTAAAGTTTGTTTTATTTCATACATTATTACAAAGCGTTGTAAATAAACTTTATTATATTAAAATTTATTTATTATATTTATATTGATGACTTATTGGTAGGTGTAGAGATACACCTAATTGTTTTTTTTTTCTTTTTAAAATTTTCAAAAATATCCTTATATAATTATTTTCAACGTCATTGGTAAAGTAAGTACTTGGAACAGGTTAACCAGTTTTCAAAAGACTAACTTTCCCTATGATGTTTTTAAACATTTTAAAAATAGAAGAATAGAAATACAATATTATATTACAATACCATTGTGGTATTGTATTATAATTAGGTTAATTGTTATTTAACTATAAGAATATTTTTGCTTCTGTACCTGTCATTACTTGTTTTTTAAAATAAACTATCTGTAAATTAATTATTTTTTAGTTTACTAAAAATTAGTGGGTGATTTAGGTATTATTGGCCTAATACTTATTTAAACAAAATGGACAATAAGAAAGAACCAATACCTTCAGGATACTCGAAATATACTTCTTTTGCTTTTAAAAACAAACAAACTAATTTGTTGAGCTGTCATTTTCACACGATGTTGCGATGTTGCTATGTGGAAATTGTCAAACAAGATTTCCTTACTTAGTTTATTAGGAACTTAATATCTTCCTAGCTATAACAACCGTATTCATCAGCAATAAGTCAAAGGAATATTTTCTGCTTCTGTTAGAGCCGGGCGATCATTTTTAAAAGTGCCTTATTAAGGGTTTCAAGAAAAAATTTTTTTTGCGGGTTTTATTTAAACATCGTAGCAAATAACGTTCAAAAATTTTATTTGCCACTGTTTGTTTTGATTTGTAAAATATCAATCTGGCAACATTAGACTATTGCTTGCATATGACTCTGCAATTTTAAAATTATAATATATTTTTGTTTCCTTTGGCATTCGCATTTATTTTCTTTTATGATTAATTAGTAGAGCAGCAATATTTAAAATGGCTGCGACCCAGGGTAATGTTAAAGTTGGCAGCATACTACTGAAATTAACCAAAAAAGGAAAAAGGACAGTCGTTAGATGATCGATGGCGTTGATTTTAGCATTTAGCTGACGAGCAAGTAACAATCCTGTTTAATTTAGTTAGGTGTTCTAATAAAGTGTTTTGTACTGCTTTGCACATTTGTTTCTAAAACATAAACATATAAATATCGTATAAGTAAGGATTTGTTAAATGTGGTTGTTTGTAACTCAATTGTTTGTGCGGACAATATACTGGATCTATAGTGTACAAAATACTTGTAATGTATTTGGGGGCCTTTTACAAAAAAAATATTTTTTTTTTTTTTGGGGGAAAAAAAATTAATGCTTTTTAAACCCAAAGAAAAAATTTAAAAATTTTCTTAGTATTTGATAGTTGTTGGGTATTTTTTACTTTTTTTTCCCCCTTTTTTTAAATTTTGGGAATCAAAGTTTTATTGAATTAAGGTTTTTTCATAACATTTTGTATAGGTGTTTTTTTAAAGTATTTAAAAAAAAGGGGAACCCCCAAAAAAAAAAGTGATAAAACACAGTTTTTGGTAAAAAAAATTTTTGTAAACTTCTATCCCAAAGTTGATAATAACTAAGATATTTTAAAATAATTTTGTTTTTGTTTTTTTTTATAATAATTTTTTAACTAAAAAAAAAAAGGATAAAAAAAATTGGGGGTCTGGGGTAGTTTATGGGAGAAATTAAAATGTACCCCTGTTTTGATGTTGCCAGAGGGGGGTAAGACCCCCCACTTGTTTTGGATAATATTTTTTTTTATTTTAAACCCCGTTCTTTAAAAAAAAAAGGGTTTTTTGTTGCCTTAATTTCGGTGGGTAGAGAATTTTTTCCCCCCAAACTGATTCGGTTATTGAAGTTGCCTTTTGGGGGAAATAAAAATGGTTACCCAATGTTGGGGGCCCGTGGAGGGGTAAAAATCCTTACTAAACAAATTCCACCTCCTTTTTTAAAAATATTTTCCCTTTTTTGTCTCCCAAACAATTTTTCAGTAAACGAAAACCCGAACTTTCCCAAAAAATTTTTAAATTCCAAAAAACCCCAAAAACCCCCTTTTAAAAACCCCAAAAACACCCTAAAAATTCCCAAAACCCAAACCCGGGGTTTTTTTAAAAATTTTAAAAATTAGGGGTTTTTTGCCCTATAGGACTTTTATGGCGGGGTTTAGGTTTTTACTTGCAACGTTTAAAAAAAATTGCCGAAACCCATTTTTCAAAGAAAATTGCGCATTTAAAGTGGGGTTTTCCAAAAAATTTTTAAAAAAAAAAAATTTTTTTTAAAGCAGAGGCAAAACACCTTAATTTTTTTTAAAAGGTCAATAACTTACCCAAAAAAAATTATGCCATCAAAAAAATGGGGGGGCATTGGCCGGGGGCCCCTTTTACTAGCAACATTAAAAACTAGACAAATTTTTTTTACTCACCTTAAACAACCCCCTGATCCCCAAAATTTTTTTCCGCTATGTCATTTATTTAAAGGGGAATTTATAACGAGAAAACGAAAACAAATTTAAAAGTTTGACACCCCCCATCTTGTTATTATCAACTTTGGAATATAGCAAGTTTAATTTGTATTTCGAAACCAAAAAAACTGCTGTTGCTCTGGGTTTTTTTTTTGGGGCCCTGTAGTTCTTAGGCGAACGTGTACCGAAAATTTAAAATATCTTTGTTTTACTTTTTTAAAAAAAAACGTCAAGAATCTGAAGACAAACCCCCCACCCCCCAGTACAAAAATTAAAACCCCCCCCCTAAATCGGCTCTTTATATTCCGCAGCTTTTAAAATAAAATTGATGTAGCGGGAAAATTTTTTCCCCACTTGCAATAAGCGCTTAATTAACTAATTTTTGGCGAAAAGTTGGTTTAAATTGTTCGCATTTTCAAATTACAAATGGAAAAAGCAACTGATAGCCAAGGGGGAAGCCAAATTAAAAAAAGGGGGCGATACAAAGTGGTACAGTCAGTGACGGTTTTTTACTTTTCAATTTTTTTAAAAAACAAAAAATCTGAAATTTAATAAAAGTTGGGGGAAATTTTCAAAAAAAAAATTATATTGCCGATGGTTAGATTCTTACATCTTAAATAACTTTATAAATTAATAAAGGAATCAATTTAAGATTTAAAAAAAAAAAAAAAAGTTTTTAAATTTTTTTTTTTGCAAAACTGTACTTTATGGTTTTTTTTTTAAATTTAAAAATTTTAAACTTATAAAAAAAGTGCATGTTTTTTAACAATAGTTTATAAATAAATCAAAAAAGTTTTTTGTACCAAAATGAAATATATAAAAAAACAAAGTAAATGTTAAGTAAAGGAACATGTAATATTAAAATTAATTTATAAAAGCGTCTTTTTAAGGGGGTAATCCATAGAGGGTGCCTTTGTCATAGTAATACAGAACGTGTCGGAAAATTTTGCATTTGGTATGGTTTTAGACTTTTTTGTGTTTTGGTGCTTATTACAATGGCCGACAGAAAAAGATAATTTAAAAAACCCCAAAAACACAAACCGAAGTTTTTTAAAAACTTTTATTTTTTTTGCTTTTGCAATGTTTATAATTTCAGATGTATTATATTGGTTTAAAAAAAGTTCTGCCACTAAGTGGTTTTTTTTGTTTTTAAAGATTGTATGTCCCTGCAGGTGACACCGGTAATACGGGATGTTGCCATATGTTTTTTTTTTTAAATTTTTTTAGCTAGAATTACATAAAATTGAGGATTTTTTTCTAAACGATGATTTTGACGGTGAACAAGTAGAGAGTTGGTGTTTTTTTTTCCTCCACAAGATAAAGCTTTTACCGACGGAAAAGGGGAAAGGGAAAGGGCTAACATAAATGATCTTCTGGGAAAAATGTTGCGTTTAGAAGTCAAGGTGAAATTGATATCTGATAAGCAATGTGCTAAAACTTCTAAAGCGAAGTAAGAACTAACAGAAAGTAATCAGTTAATTTCGTAAGAAATAAGTTCTGTTAACCCAAATGTACCACCAAGAAAGAAAAAAAGAACCGATATAAACAGGGCTCAAATCAGTTGGTCAGATCATCTTAGCAATTTGTCTTCTAAACCCCCACTGGGAACGTGAAAAAAAGGCACCCTAAATCATAAAAATTTAGTCCCCTCGAATGATTTAGACTATTATCTTCCAGAAAATGTCGACTTTAAGTTGAAAATCAGGAAAACTAGCAAAAGTGGAAAGGGGAACAGGCACTATTAAGAAAATCGACTTAACCATGTCCAACAATGCCAATTAAAACCCAAAAAAAAAAAAAGTGGGGTTTGTTTTCTTTTAAAACAAGCAATACCATACTTTGGTAAAGGGGAAAGGGCAATAAGTTGTTACTTTGCTACAAAAACATCCATAAAAGAAAAAAAATTTGGTACAGTGAACAAAAAAAAAACCGGATTCAAATTGACACCCTTTTGGGGACATAAATATAATTAGTAATTTTGGGGTTTAAACGATTTGACGAAAACGTTCACTTAATGAGGAAACCCCTTTGTGGAAAAAAGGTTGTCCCATTGTTTGTATTTTTGGGGTTGGGGTTTTTCCCAAAAAAGTTCTTATTTATAACTGATATTTTAATTTTTTTTAAAAATACTTGTTTTCCTTTTTCCACCCTTTCTTAATAAAATGTAATATTTCTTTAAATTTTTTTTTTCTTCTAATCTATGGGAATTGGGAGTTAAAATGTTTTAAGCAAAAGTTCGGTTTAAAAACCCAAGTTTTCAAAAAAAAAATGGGTTGCTTCCCGAGAACAAAGGGTTTTTAAAAAACCTGTGGTTTTTTTACAGAAAATAAAATTGTAAAGTAGTTCTTCCCCCTTTTATGTGTTTAAAAAGGGTTTAAAAAGTTGATTGATTTAGAATGCCTAGTTTTGGGAAAAAAAGCTTGATTAACTTAAAAGGAAAAGAAAAATTTTTTTTTCTTCTTGAATAAAAAAAAAAGAGATTGAAATTTAAAAGTTTCATCTAGGGGGAAAAATTTTTTTTGGGGGCCCTTTTAAAAATTTTAAAAATCAAACTAAAATAATCTAGAGTTTCAAAAAAAATTTGGGTTTTTATATCTTTATAGCCCAAAAAGGGGTTTTTTGGGGTTTTTTTTGGGACCCAAAATTAAGAGAGTTATGGGTCAAAAAAAAAATTTTGTGAAATTTTTAAGTATAATAATATCTTCATTATTACCACTCTTTGGACGTGGTGTGAGCTATAATAAATATTAAAGAACGGTAAATGTATATGTTTAAAAAAACCAGGCGCGTACAATGTAAGACAAACACCTGGAAATATATATTTTTGCCCACATGACTGTACAAATAATTGAAATTTAATTAAATAAAACCATTATAAAATGTACAATTTTTTTTTTAAATTTTTCGCTTAACGGTGTCAGTTTTCAATTTTAATTACATAGATAGTTAACAGTAAATAGAAGTAACAGTTTTAAGGAAAAAAAAATCTTTTAAAAAAATTTTTAATTTTTTTTAAAAAAAATTTAAAATTTTTTAAAAAAAAAAAATTTTTATTTTTAAAAAAAATATTTTTTTAACAGTTAAAAAATTTTTTAAAAAAACATTATTTGTACAAAAAAAATTATTTAAATTATAACAATGGTACACTTTAACATCAAAGTCAGTAGATAAATATTTTTTTGCCATATCTTTTAAAGGGGTATTTTTAAGGGTTTAAACATTTCAATTAGTCCTAAATAATGTTGTAAACTTAAAAATACACAAACATGTTAGGGACTGATTTTTTTTTAAATCCATCATAAGGGTTAGCTCTAAGGGTTGAAAAAAAAATTTCGTTATA
>JAHBCN010016518.1:0-19402 GCA_019359885.1 Listronotus oregonensis
GAAATTGCGAATAACGGTTTTTCCAAAAAATAAGTATTCGAAAATTTTAAAGTTCTAAGGTGGCATTTTGATTCATATTTGCGCAACTTTTTCATTTAACCGACCTCGTATCTCTTCAAGTTCCGAGATCCTAAGGGTAAGACCGAATTTGGTACACCCTGTACAGATTTACTTAATACAATGGCTAATTTTTCGTCTGGGGTTATTGGATATTCAACTCTGTTGTCTGGGTCGGACTTTATATCGTCTTTTATTAAGTCAAGAATAAAATAAACACTGCTTTATTCAGTCTAAAATATTTTCTAAATTTTACTTCATCCTGTTGCAGATGTCGATTTATTAATGTAGTATAACAACCCTCATCGCGTCTTTGCTGAAAATTATTTTAGAGGCATTCTATGTTTTGATTGGCTAATTGTAATAGTATTTCGTCATCCTCTTTTTCTTCTAATAATAAATATATTGCTAGATCATACATCACGATTCTTACCAAAGATTATTCCCTTTCACTAATAATTTTGCCATCGCGAGTTTGAGCCGCGGTCCTAAGAAACCACCTGATTAAACGGCGGCCGCATGCGTTAGTCGCATTGCGGCGGTCGCATGCGACCGCCGCGTGGAAGGAAACATACCTTAAGAGATCTTTATATTATGAAGAAACAACACCCTCAGTTAACTGGAATATACCGGACAAAGAAAAAACAACATAGACAACTTGTTGAAACTAAAAGAAGAGAGTATTTTAGTAGATTAATGGAGAAATCAACAAATAAGAATAAAACTTCGTGGGAAATAATCAATAAATTACGAAATAACGAACCAACTCGTAGAACAAACATTGAAACAACAATGGCTCAAAAATAGATTCTCCAAAAGAAATAGCAGATCTTTTTAATACATATTTTATAGAAGAACCAAAAATTATTTCTAAACAAAATTTTAGGAAGTAATCCCCCCTAAATTTATAGAATTTGTAGCAATCCTAATTAATGGTGATTATTCCCTTTTGGGGGCTGAAATGTTTAAGATTTCTCCAAAAAAAAAATAAACCCTCTTAGGACCTGATGCAAAGCCATTTAAAAAAAAAAGGAGGTTTCTCCTAAACTTGTTACTCCATTGGTTCATCTGGTAAACCTCTCTTTTTAAACCGGTGTCTTTCCTGATTCTCTTAAATTGTCGTGAGTGGTTCCCATTCCCAAAATGCTGCAAAGAACAACATAAAAGTTATCGTGGAATATCCATTATCGGATCTCAAAGGTTTTTGGTATTGTATTTGGAAAGATTGAAATGTTTTTCCACTAAATACAAAGTAATTCCTGAAGAACAGCATGGCTATAGTGAAGGCAAGAGTACGCAGACCGCTTCGGGGCCTATAGTGGTATTCTGGATGACCTCTCTAATGGGCGCTGTCCGGTGGCTATTTTCTGTGACTTAGTCCGGGTTTTTACTTTTCCCTCATGACAGACTACTTAGGAAGCTCGAAGCATGTGGAATAAAAGGCAGGGTTCTTGACTGGTTCCGATCATACTTGCACGATAAAAGCAAAAACTGAAGTTCGTGACAATGAAAACTATAAAATTTTAAAAATTTTCAATTGGAAAGACTTGAAGTGGAGATGGGAGTGCCTCAGGGGGGAATATTTCCCCAATACTGTTTTCATTTACCACGGATCTTGTCACTTCGTTGTCAGATTACAAAATTACCCTTTTTCGCTGATGACGCAACAATTCTAGTCTCTGAGGATTCAGCTGAAACCACCAAATCCTGTGAAAAAAAGCTCTCAAAGCTTGTGGATTGGTTTTCTGCCAATGGGCTTTTCTTGAATGCATCTAAAACGCAATTTTTGATATTTCATCACAGGCAAAGGCAAATTAACATTACGGAAATAAGGATGCAGCAACTAGCAGTAATAAAGAGACAGGATCATGCGCGCTTCTTGGGAGTATGGTTGCAGGACACCTTTAATTGGGGAATCCACACTGATAAACTGTTAGGAAAAATTAATACGGCAATCTTTCAGATCAGGTGCTTAAGACCTGTTTTGAGTGTAGAAATTAAATCTCTATTTTGTGGGTGCAGTCTCGACTTACTAGGCATACTGTTTTGGGGGATGTTCGCCCAGGCTGTTCGTGTTTTCCTGTGTCAGAAACAGCTGTAAGGGTTATGCTTAAAAACAAAAGGGAATCTTGTGGGTTTGTTTAGAGAACTTCAGATCATGCCACTGGCATGCCTTTATATGATAGAAGCAGCATGCCATTGTTTCGAAACATGAATTCACTGCTTGCACATCCCACCTCACACATATAACAAAAATAAATCAAGTTTAGTTTCCACAATCACAGTATGATGTGGCCCAAAAAAAGGGTCCGATGCTTATGGGATAGAGTATATAACCACCTTTCTAAGGTTCTTCGACAGCAAGTTGAATATAGGATTTTGAAAAAAAACTAAATTGTTTTTAAAGAGAAAATGTATTACACCATAACGATTTCCCTTTTGGGATGAAGTGACATGACACTCTTTCTTCTGTGATGTTTTGAAATTTGTTGAACAGATTGTTTTTTGTTATTTTATTTCAGTTTTTTTGTGACATGTTTTATATTTTTTTTGTAAAGATCTATAAACAAATTTTAAATAAATAAATAAATAAACACACTGCACCGGCAACATTGATTAAACACACTGAATAACATCACTCCGGAAATAATAACTTTTTCAATGTTCATGGCATTGCACCATAAATTACAGCAGCAGCTGTCCAAATCAACCAGGGCTGGCAAGACCTAAAAACCCACTTGAAAAACCCAGTGGGTTTTTGTATCAAAAACCCATTTTAATTTAGGCAAAAACCCAAATTAAAGAAAAAAAATCTTAGGATCTAGATTTTTTTGTCATTTTCTGCACATTGTGCATCATACGTAATCTCTAGAACATCTACCATAGTGCCTAGCACATTAAGAACTTCTTGATCTTCCAAGTTTTTCATTCTTAAGGTGGATTTATAGTGGATCTAATCCAGATTTAGATATTTTTTTATTTTCAAGCGCCAAACAAAAACAAATTTTTAGGTGAAATTTTCATCAAGAAATGTCAAAAATAGCAAAAACACACAATAACCCAAAAACCCAACAAAAACACACAAACCTGACACAAAAACCCACCAACTTGATACAAAAACCCGGGTTTTTGCCAGCCCAGAAATCAACCTTGTTGACGGTGCTTGGAACTGTCATATTAATAAATGTTTATATTTAAATCGATGTTGCCTATACTAACACAAAAACCAATATTTTTGAATAATTTTATCACATTTTCAAGGTAATTTCCTGATTTTGGTTTTTGAGATCTGTCAATTTGTTTACGTTTTTCCAAAACAAAAACAAACAGATCACTATACCAAACACCCTGCCTACAAATTGGCGTTGCCAGAATTAAATTTTTATATTCAACTGATCAAAACTTCTTTGAATAGTAAAACATAAGTGCAATGTTTTATACATCAATTTTACAAAACATTTAAAAAAAATTGACAGATTGCCAGACAGTTGGTTTATATCCAAAAAGTAATAAAGTCTATTTTTGTACTTATTCTTTTACCCCCTTTTACGACAGTCGCCGCTTGGACTATTATACCATAAAATTTGTTTTAGTTTTGTATCGAGTGGAAGGTTAAGATCTCATAAAAGAGTGCATACTGGGGAGCGACCCTACATTTGCCAACTTTGTAATAAAACCTTTGCTCATTCCACTTCCATGTCAAAACATCTCAAGGTTCACACTAAGGATAAACCCTATAATTGCAATTACTGCTCTAAGCAGTTCTCCACTGCTTATTATTTAAGTATACATACAAGGTTAGTTCAATTTTAATCACTACCATTATATTATATATGTATATTATACAGTGTGTCCCAAGATAGGTGATTGAATAGGAGAAAGGGATCAAAATTTTTGGATTTAAAATGGGTTTTGGGTTATGGTCTGCCTGGTCTGAAATGACATTTCACCAAATGTTATTTAAATTGGTATTATAAAAATCGCCACTTATGAACTGCATTTAATTTGGAAGTTAGAGCAAACTTTTATCAAGTCATATTGTTCAAAATTAAAATTTAGGTCATAATCTGGAGTTCTAGCTTGTAATTTTAAACTATGGTGTTTCAAAAAATTATTAGTGAAGTTTTCTGCTCTTATGAAGATACTGGCGCTTTATCACTTTCTTTCAATGAACAACTAACTGTTAAGGAATTTTAACAAAGTAATAATGGATATTGCCATGCACATTTTTTATTAAAGGATCAAAAAGTAAAACTTATTGTTTTTTGAATGGTTATTTTATTATTATTTTTGATTATAACGTAAATTTTAATTCTGAAGAATGTAAATTTTGCTGCAAGTTAAAGGTACTTCATTGGTGGCTATATTTCCTAATTTGGTTGTAAATGGTTGTATAATATCAATTTCAGTAAAATTTGGTGAACCGTCATTTCATTTCATACCATGCAGACCATAACCCCAAAATAATATTTCAAGATTTACAAACTTTTGGTTTATTTGTCCTATTTGGCCACCTATTCTAGGACAAACTACAGTAAAAGCTTTTTATTCGCAGGGTATATGTTCCGTAAATATGCCGCGAAGACAGATATCCTGAATATGGAATGGTAATTTATATGGGATTATGAGGGATACATTCCTAGGTGACAAAATAAAAAACAACTATATAAAAAAATGAATTTAATTGAAGTTTTTGACCATATTAATTAATTATCTTCAGGCTTAGGCAATGAATGGCTTAAAAAATTTAGACATTTTTTTTGCTTGGCAGTTTTTAAATGCTCCTTCAATTCAGACTGATATTCAGCAGTGGCATTAGCAATTTGCCTCTTAAAAACAAGACTTCGTTCCACAGACGGATCAATTTTCATAAAGAAATCACAAAGCTCATTTGCGATTCTTAAACCTTCACTAAGATTTTTAAATTAAACGTCACGTTTCCCGTACTTTTTGAAGCTTCTTCTTTAATGGGCTGTAAATTTAACATTTTCTCCAAGTCGATTTCAGTCAAATCTTCATCTTGCGATTCAAGCAACTTCTGAATGTCACTTGATTCTATTTGTTCGAACCCATCTCGTCGTATTCCATTCGCAATTTCGGCTATTAGTCCATTCGACGACGCGTTTACAAAGAATATTTGGTTGGATACCTACATATTGGAATCCTTTTTATCACTGTGTACCGATTAGATCCGCGAATAAGGAAAACGCGAATGAAGAAAGCGCGAATAAGGAGCTTTGACTGTATATAGGTACCTGTGTTTATATATATATATATATATATATATATATATATATATATATATATATATATATATATATATATATATATATATATATTTCTATAGTTTTTGGTATATAGTAAGGTATATGTTTAAGGTAGGTTTAAAGTGAGTGGGTATAACACCCTTCCACCGCGACCGATCGGTCTATTGTGGCTCAATAGTAAGGTATGGTACTATGTCATTTTTTGGTGGTATAGTTTATAAAAATAATGTCGTAAGAAAATATTTCTTTTCTATTACTTTAATATTATCTTCATGACATTCTAGATGTTTTTATCTGAGTTAACACCTTTCAGTACATTAGTTTAAAGGTGAACAATTTCTTAATAAAAATTTTTTGTGTTCTTTAAATAAATGAAATTTGTTAGTATTAGGTGGTGGCAACAGTTAGTTATTTTCTCTTTAATGTATAAATTAACATCAGCGACATTATCGACTCCAAAAATAGTTCTTGTCGATTCTTTCGAGTCGAGTTTTTAGAAAACGATAACAAATAGTATATTAGTTCTAATATTTATTTCGTAATAATTTGAAACAATAGTTATATATGTGAAATGATTTAAATTCTACAAATACCTTTAAAAATAAATAAAATATATATATATATATATATATATATATATATATATATATATATATATTTTTAAATAGGGTGTAAAAGTATGATGCTCATCATTTTAATGGGCGATAGTGGAGCTCAAAACAAGTCGAAAAGTTTATATGACATATGTGTCAAAACTTGACAGTTTTTTGTCTAACGATGTTAAAGTCATGCACTTTGAAAGCAGTTATTTCTGTAAACCGTAACAACGGAAACTTTTGTCTTAATCGCTTATTAGTAGATTCATTTGATAAAAAAATAAACTAAATTTTTTTAAAAGGTTTTTGTCTACAAATAAAAAAAAAATAATTTTTCAACAATTGTTCTCCCAGTTAAAAATTTAAAAAACAATTGGCAACCGAGCAATCTTTGTGCGTAAACTCAGTTGTCCAAAGAAGCTCACCGATACGGCCACGATATTTTTGTTTGTTTTTAAATCGGGAAAATATGCCGATATGTTTTAAATTCAAGACAAACGTATTGCAAGTGTACCAAAGAGTGATGAAAACGAAATATGTGCGACCGAAAAATCTTATTCTTTAAGCAAAACAAAAAAGTGCTGTTTTAAAACAAAATAATTTGTGTTCTTAAATTGGATATTAAGCCTATTCTTGTGGTAAGTACAATTATTTTTTAATTACAAATAAAAACCAAACAATAATTGATTGTATTTTACTTAAATTTAATATCAAAATAAATTGCAGGAAGTAATTTTAATTATTTGTAAGTTAAATGAACATCTTCTTAAAAAAAGTGTAAACATGCAAAAACACAAAAAACCTTTGAAGTTAAGACTTGCTTTCATGAAACAGGCGCGGTGTTGCCAACTTTTTTAAACTTTGAAAGGCCGTATTTTGAAAACAATTAACTTTTGACTTATATTTTCTGGGCTTTTTCGACTTGTTTTGAGCTACTCTATTGCCCATTAAAATCGTAGGCATCATACTTTTTACACCCTGTATATATATAATATATATATATATATTATATATATATATATATATATATATATATATATATATATATATATAGATATATATATTTTATATATATATATATATATATATATATATATATATATATATATATATATATATATATATATATATATATATATATATATATAAATATATTATATATATATATATATATATATATATATATATATATATATATATATATATATATATTCAAAAGTGATATATAATCTCAGATTATCAAATAAATAAGGCAATGTTAATAAAAAAAACCTTGTTTTAACCTACTTTTAAATTTATATTTTCAGACAACATACTGGTGAAAAGCCCCTAAAATGCTCCACATGTAAGAAAGCTTTTGCCTGTCCAAGAATTCTGAAACAACATGAACAGATCCATTTAAATAAAAAATCCTACCTGTGCATTGTTTGTGGTAACGCATTTAGAAGAAGTCACCATTTAAAAAGTCACATGAAATTACATGGTAAAGTTTAGTTACACTAGTATTTCATTTACCTGACAGTATTATAATAAGTGCAATAGAATTATCTAGTTTACATATCGTAATCAAAAGTATGAAAACATTAGCACGGTATCGCCAAAAACAACAGTAAGAAACCTAGAAACTTGGGGATTGAAAAATAAAGATTTGAAAAATATTCCTGTTTTTGGTTCAAATATTCTTAGAAACTATTCCTCTCTTACTGTGAAATGTTTTTTATGTTCTGTTCCTTAGTTTTAAAATCGTTGATTTCAAGTTTTTGTAAGAGCAAATATTTTTTAAAATAATTACAGCCCCCCCCAAAAAACGTGGAAGGTACGAAAGACCTGGCCATGGTATCTTTGTGTTTTTGGGATCGCTGAATCCGAATCCGGGATCAGTTTGACCCCATCAGGTCAGAGTCAAGAGCATTTCAAGGTCGAATCTGCAAAATTAATCGCAACCAAATTTGAACAGTGTATACTTATGTTTTTAAGGTCGCTGGGATCGGTTTGACCTCATCGGGCCCTGGTAAAGAGATATTTCAAGGTCAAATCTGCAAAATTACACAGCCCCATAAAAAAACAGAAGTCCGAAAAGATTTCGATCGTGGTATCCCTATGTTTTTGGATCGCTGAATTCGATTCCAGGGTCAGTTTGATCTCATTAGGTTAGAATCAAGGGCATTTCAAGGTCAAATCTGCAAAATTAATTGCAACCAAATTTAAAGAGTGTATACTTATGTTTTTAAGGTCGCTGAATACGAATTCGTGGTCAGTTTGACTTCATGAAATTTGGTTGCGATTTGACCGTGAAAAGCCATTGACCCTGACTTGATAAGGACAAACTGATCCCGGATTTGGATTCAGCTACCCCAAAAACATAAAGATACCATGGTCAAATCTTTAAGACCTTTAGTTTTTTGTAGGGCATTTTAAGGTCAATTTGCAACCAAATTTGATGAAGTCAAACTGACCACGGATTCGTATTCAGCGACCTCAAAAACATAAGGATACCCTGTTCAAATATGGTTGCAGTTAATTTTGAAGATTTGACCTTGAAATGTCCTTGACTCTGACCTAATGGGGTGAAACTGACCCCGGATTCGGATTCAGCAACCATAAAATCATAATGGTACCATGATCAAGTCTTTTGGACTATTAACTTTTTTTGTGGGGCTGTGTAATTAAAAGAATTTCCATGTGTTTTTTCTTTTGTCGGCCATTGTGTATTTGGAGATCTCAGGAAAGTATTTTATTTTAAAACACGATAGTTGCAACAAACAATTGCTAAAATATTCTCTTTTTAAACATAAAAAACAGAAAAGTTTACATACTTTTGGCCATCAAACTTACTGAACATATTCAATATCCATGTAATAGTATTCAATATCCATGTAATAGTATTCAATATCCATGTAATAGTTTACAGTGTTTTTAAAGATATAAGTATTTTATTTTGATGTTTCAAATAATGTTGCATATTCTACTTTCTTCACAAACTTGTATGCATAATAAAGAAAAAGCAGATTTCGTATTAAATTTTTAATTTATAAAGATAAAAATGGTGTATTTTTTTATACCGGGTGTCAACGAATCTATTAAACTAGTCATAACTCCTGAAGTATAGGTGTATCAAAATGAGATTTGGTATAGGTAAATCGTATAGGAAGAGAAGATTTTTTTCATTTTTTGACTTCCCGGTTTCACCGAAAATCCTCCGGTTTTAAATTTTAAATGGAACACCCTGTATATACAGTCGGACACCCTAATAGGTTCAAAAAATTTCTCTAACTTTAGCCTAGTGAAAAGATTTATTACTTTTTAAATTTTAATCTTTTTCACCTGTAATGATAAAAAAAAGCTCGCATTTAGAAGCCTTTAATAACTGCTTGAAAAATACACTTACAAAAAAATTAGATCGTTGAACGATGTAATGTTGATGAATAATTTAAATTAAAGTTTTCGTGTGCTTTTTAAAAAAAAGCACGTGACAGGAAATACGTTGTAGATAGATATGAATCTGGTTTGAAACAGAAATTATTATGTTTTGTTTTAAAATTGAAAATGATAGATATTAATTCAGTATTTAAATTTTTATTGTCACAAAATATTTGGAGGGAATTTAAAAAATTCTTGTTAAGAAACTATTAAACACTATGGCAAAATGACTACCAGTACCAATCAATGTAAAAAAGAATTAACCCATTTTTGCAACAATACCACAATACCTGCCTGTGGATTTTTAACGAGGAACTCAAATCTTAAAGGTATTTTTTTAAAATGTAAGGTTAAGGAATGTAAAATTAGGATTTTTAATTTAATTTACTGTTGTTTTCTTGAAGGTGTTAGACAATGCTCTTTCCACACTAAAATCTTTTAAATTCCATTATTGACCGATATTCGGGTTCGCAACGGGTGCCAGATATTTGGAATGTCCCTGGCTTCAAATACATTTTGGTTGTTTAGAATTTACAAGTGTAACGTTGAAGTCGGAGTTGGCGAAACGTCAAAACAACACCGCATACAATGGTCGAAAGCAAAAATTATTCATAAAAAAACCCCACTGGAAAAAAAAGAAAATTTAAAAAAACCATAATGTATTTAGCAAACCTAGTATCAACCTTCCCAATATCTGGTAGCTGTTGCTGAACCGTAAAAAAAACGGCCAAGCTCCGGTGATCAATGGATAGTTAATAAGTCGTAGCTCTTAGAAATAGTTTTTAGTTTTTAGTTCAAAACGGTTAATAAATAACGAAAGTGGAGTCCAAGATCTTAGTGGTATTTTAATTTACTGATTTACAGACTGTAAATAAATATCTTGGGTAATTCTTAACTAAATCAGCTTATTTAATTATACATGGTTCCTAAATCTTATGTACAGGGTCTTTGATTATATTTACGTGGCTTCTGAGGCCTTTATTTTTAAAGACAGAAAAAAAAGTTTTATATAAAAATTGTTTTGATTTTTTTCATATTATCTTTTAAAATTATCAGTAAAAAAATATCGCAATAAAAAAATGAAAAAATATAGGCAACTTCAACTTTTTTAAATGAAACACCCTGTATATTATGAGCTACAACGAAAGATCTTTTTTTTTCTGATTTCAAATATATATACATTGATGATATTTGGATAAACCATTTTTGAGATATTTTAGGTTAAATTATTAATAAATTACAAAAAAAGTTTCATATTAGTATCAAGAAAGCCATGGAAACAATAAAATTGTTATGTTGCTAAATTTGGTGAGGGTTTTCTCTGGAATAATAATGTTAATTTTTGTAATTAAACATACCTGCTCAAGTGAGAGAAGACTCGATGAATAGAAATTTATTTAAAAACTTTGGATCCTGCTGCATAAACCTAGCTATTTCCAATGCATACTTATTATAGGTCAGTCTTGCATGTTTTTTTCAGGAAGATTCTGAACGGACATAAATTTATAAGGATAAAATTTGTAAAATTTTAAGGTTAATTAAATTTTATAATCAGTTTTATTAAGATTAGATGCTCATCCGAGATTGATATTTCAGGATATTCTAAAATTATTAAAAGTAGTTAGTGCTAATCCAATAGAAAAAGTATAATAATTATCCTGAAAAAACGAGGATATCCAAAACTTTGTTTTCATTTCGTGCTGCAGTCCGTTTCCTCTTTTTAGAGCTTTTTCGTTCAATAAACTTTCTTACTATGTATTTAATAGTATTTATAGATGGTACCCGCTGTTAAGAATATACGAGTAATAAGTTATATTCCCTTTGCACTGTCGTCACATTATTATTGTTACCATAAAAAACACGCATAATAGCGATTTTTTGTTCTTCTGAATAGCCCATCGACAAAAAAGCAATAGAAACTACTTTTAATAGTTAAAATGATAAATTTTAACTTTTTACAATACCAATACGTCAAATTTATTAAAACAATTTTATTGTTTTCATAGCTTTCTTGATACTAATATGATTTTTTTTTAAATGTATTTATATTTAAGCTTAAATATCTCAAAAATGGTTCATCCAAATATCATCAATGTATATATATTTGAAATCAGAAAAAAATCTTTCATTGTAGCGCATAATATACAGGGTGTTCCATTTAAAAAAATTGAAGTTGCCTATATTTTCCATTTTTAATGCGATAATTTTTTCCCGATAATTTCAAAGATAATATGGAAAAAAACTACAATTTTTAATTAAAACATTTTTTTCTGTCTTCAAAAATAAAGGCTCCAAGCCACGTAAATATAATCAAAGACCCTGTACATATTAAAGGGTGTTATTGTAGAGATGATTTTAGGAAAAAAACATCCTATTAACATGTGTCTTTTTTTTTGCGATCTACAGGATGTTAATTTTTTATTTTTGGCAGTCCTTGTACATTTCTGAAATTTGGTCAAGAGCCTACTAGAATCATTGACTCCTGAAGAATTAGTTTGCTAAAAAGCTTCTTCTTCATTTTCTGTATTCGACTTTTCAGATTCGTTAGAATTATTCTCTTTATGCACATATTTGAGTTTAAAAAATATAAAATAATACTTTTAATTTAACTGACAAATCGTAACATTCCACAAAGCTTGATTTTTTTACCATCGATCCATTATAAGTAACCCCCAGGTTTTGGCCCTTTTTTTATTTTAGAATTTTCAAACCAAAAATTCATTAAATGAGATAGCTCAAAGTTTTTATGACCTGAATTTTTTTTTCGTGGTGTGAAAATTTCTCGAAAGGCTCAATAAAAATTGAGTCAGTTATTTTCAAGATATTCCGTCTTAAAAATTTCGAAAAAATTATTTTTTCACATGGTATACGCAGGTGAAAAAAAAGGGGACATTCTACAATCTCGTCAATTTTTTAGGCGTGTATTTTAGGTTCTTAATATTCTGTTTATTGTGCATTTTGATGGCAAAATCGGAAAAGCTCCGATATCTTCTGCGCGAAGGTTGTTTTATCTGCATAAGAAAATATCCCCTTTTTCTTTAAAAAACCATTTTGACCGATATTATGATCCCCCTAATTTTAATTCGCAACTACCAACAAGAATATTTAAAAAAAAATTTCCCAGACAGATTGATAGGTAACTCTTTTAATTTTTTTTATATAATCGTTCAATCCTCAGTTTTCCTTGAGCCTATAAGAGTTTTTTTTGAGCCTCAGAGGACTATGAAAAAATATAGACGGAAACAGTCATCCATTTATAAAATTGACGACTTTGGATTACTTTTCTAGTTACAAAAAAAAAAAACCGGCTTAACAAACTTTTAGTTTCCTTTAATAATTTTTTTGGTTTAAAAATTTAAAAAAAAAAAAGGGAAAACCGGGGATCCATTTATAATAGATCGTACATATCAACCAACCTTAGAATAAAACCACCTTTTGTATGCGGGGAAACTCCAAATAACCATGTTATGGCTTTTACCTCGGGAAAATCTTAAAAGGGAAAAAAATTTTTTAAAATGAGGTATAACTTGACCCCCTTTTTCCTTTAAGTTTTGGGGGTTTTTACCCCCAAGGAGTTAATATAAAAATTTTT
Source organism: Listronotus oregonensis (assembly GCA_019359885.1). Lineage (NCBI taxonomy): Eukaryota > Metazoa > Arthropoda > Insecta > Coleoptera > Curculionidae > Listronotus > Listronotus oregonensis. The sequence continues at coordinate 12,933 of JAHBCN010016518.1, forward strand.
TATGATTTTTTTCCCCCCCCTCAAAAAAAAAAAGGGGGGCCTAAATTTTAAAAAAAAACCGGATTTCCCACAATAGCATCTTTTTTTTTGTTGGCCCCCCTGTATTTCTCAATATTTGATAAAAAAAATTTTGAAATTTTTTTCTATACATTTTAAACTGACATGTCTGAGAATGCCACATAAAAAACGCCCCAATTTAGTGCAAAATTTAAACCGAGACCGATATCTACTACTTAGACCTTTGAAAATAACTTTATGCCTAAAAAAAAAAAAAAACCCAAAGGGGAAACAACGGTGTTAAAGGTGTGGTTAAACTTAACTAAAATTTTTTTTTAGGTTATTTTGGATTCGTCATATTTTAGCATATCACAAAAAATTTACAAAACACATTTTCCTCTTGGCCTAGAAGAAGCGGATTTATTGCAAGCTTCTGGCCGTCCAATAAAAAAGGGGTTGATTTTCCTGGAGTGGCCATTTGTAATATTAATAAAATTAGTAAACGAGACCTAGGGTTTTGCGAATGAATTGTAAGTTAAAACGGTTTTTTTTAAAAAAGGAAATTAATTTTCCCCTTTTTTAAAATCTATATTACCCAAATTTAAAAAGGGGAAAAAGTTAATTTAAAAAAGGTTTGTCCCCAAACTAGTCAGCGCCAATCAGATTTTACAAAAAATTGTCAGCGACCATTTGGAAACTGGTCACCTGACTGAATAATAATACCTGATTGGGTGATTGGTGCTGAAAGTTTTTAATTTCCTAAAAAAAACCCCTTAATTTATATCGTATGAAAGGGGCGGGTGTTTTTAAGCCCCGACTCACACAAACCCTTTTTATACTAGCGGATGGCGACCACATGCCTTTCGCATTCCCAGTTTTTTTACGTTTTATGAACCGAACGCCAGGGGGGACACCGTACTCGCCTTTTGTCAAAAACATATGAGACATGAAAGCAAAAGTCAGTTTTTTTGGGTTTTTTTTGGTTTTTAGTGTTTTTTTACTTTTTTTTTGTTATTATTATTATTAATGTGATTTTGTGTTCGAGGGGACAATGGAGTGCTGTGAGTGTCAAAAGCAATTTAGTAGTCTGTTTAATTTAAGGAAAATAAAAAGTTTCACCCAGGTAGGATAATAATTTTAAGTTTATTATGTTTATTAAATAATCTAAAAAAGGAGGGCCGTCGAGGCTGAAATGGGCCCCGGGGGGTCCCCATTCCGGGCCTCTCGGGCCCGCAAATAATACTTATACAGCATACAGCTAAGTCATATAACAATAACGTTAAAATAGGCGAATGAAATAGGTAAAAAAAACAAAGTAAAAAAAAAATTTACATATATTTACTTTTTGTAATATAAATATACAAAATAAAAAAAAAAAGGTTTTTTTGTAACTTTTGGGGAAAAAAAATTTTTTTTAAATTGAAATTTAATTATTTTTGTTTTAGTTTGGTTGTTTGTCAAATCTTTTAGACAAAATATGGGCGTAAAGTGGCTAAGAAAATAAGGGTTTTAATTTTTAACCTTCAACCATTTTTTGGCGAAGCTCAAAAAAAAAAAAGATAAGTAATATAAAAAACCATTGGCCCCGTCCTCCGGAAAGCACGAATATGAACCATGGATGCCCTGATGGAAGTTTTAAATAGGCCAAAATTATAAAATTACTGCAGATTCACCATCCTCAGAATTTGAAAACGAAATTTTTCCCGGCAACCATTGTTTTTAAAATAATAATATATAAAAACACCTCCACAATATAATATTTAAGGGGAAAAATTTTCCCCATGATTTGATTTTTGTCATGCCACATTTTCCAACTTATAATTTATTTTTACGTTTGGGGGGTTCGGGGCCCCCAAATTGGGGCCGGGCCCGGGGCTGTCCCCCCTCCCCCCCCTCTCGTCGGGCCTTAAAAGGTTTAAAACCTAAACTAGAAAATAATACTTACAAATAGATTCATTTTTTTTTTATTTTTTTTACAGATAAAGAAATGATGTTGCCCCCAAAAAAAATATTTACATACAGATGTAAAGGGAAAGCAATAAAAATTTTAGAAAAAAAGGGGTAAAAAAAATGGAAGGGTTAAAAGACCTGAGAAAATGTGTTTGGCCCCCCCAGAAAAAAATAATACCTCAAAGGGGAATAAAGCTACATAAACCAAAAAAAAAGGAAAAAAAAAGGCTGTTTTTCTCAGTACCCCATTGTAAAAAAAGAAAAATATCTCGTTATGCGCCATTTTAGCTCACGATTTTTTTATGTGGGTCATAATAAAACTATAGTATTATAAACAAAAAAAAATTTAAACCAATGTTTTAATTAATTTTTATTTTTTCCCATTAAAAAAATTATTTGACAAAAACCCTAAAACATTAAACAACAAATATTAGTAAAAAGGCAAATTTAAGAACCTTCAAATAGTATAAAAACCCCAAATTTTTTCAATTTTTTTAGATCAATATGTTTAATAAATTCCCCAAAAAATTTTTTAAAAACCCGGTATATAATAAATATCTATTAAATTTTGCAATATAATTTATTTAAATTGTTATCCCCAGGTAAACAATGTATCCATTAAATTTTGCAATGGTTTTCCCCTTTTTTCAAAATAATAAATTAATATTTTCTCGTTATTCTCTATAGACGATTTCGCCACGTTTTGGTTGGTACATAACTGGTTAACCATTCGGTATCTTCTGAGGTCATAAAAATGACGTACCTTACCAATTTAAGCCGAATTTGTTTGGTTTGTCATTCGTCAGCTGATAGCTACAGCGGCTGAAAGAAGTGTGTAAACAAAATTCCTTTAACTTCTGATCATTACTAACCTCAAATAACAATGGGAATCTCATCGTTCTTAAAGAACGTCAATGTATGATTATTAATTAGGAACGTACCGTTTTCATAACTTTTATTGGCACTTATTTCAACAAATTGATAAAAAAAAATAAATAAACAAAATAATCAAAATAGCTAGCCAATCAGCCCAAGTTAAACAAAGATAGCAAGCTACCAAAATCAACTAACCGTGCTTCAAGCTTGGTATGTGATTTAACAAAACCAAAATAGATCCCAAAAATTGTTGTGACGTCATCGTTTTCGTCCCGAAATCGGTTGGTCATTTTTGACCAACCAAAAGGTACCAAAAACGTGGCGAAATCGTCTTATAATTACGAACTCAGTGTCACAAAATTTCTAAGGGAAAACCCCGATGTCTCCCGACGGGTTGGGAATGCGAAAGGCATGTGGTCGCCATCCGCTAGTGTTTTTATTTGTACTTGCGATGATTGTCCCCCACAAAGGGTCCATATTTCGAGCAAGTTTTGAAAGTTTTAGTTGTAGAATATATTTAAGGTTTTGACTTGGATGCTATTTTACAAATTTTCAAATGGTGACGGAAATTTATTTATTTATACTTTAATCTTAATAGAGTGGGCGACAAATAACACTTCTTAGTCGGTAACTTACTGGTGTTGTAATAAAACTAAAAATTTCTGTTTACAACTTAATTCTAGTAATTAAACTAATAACTTAAAGCTAGAAAAAAGGAACTTTGAATTGAGGGCATCGTGTTGGCTAATATTTGGGCCAATTGGTATGACGATCCTGTGGTTGCCAAATTTGGGTCAACAGATCCAGGGGGGATATGGGGTGTTTCATTAAAAAAAGAACAACTTTGTGACGCCACCATATAACTAAAATCGCAACAAACCTATTATTATAAATTAAAGATACTTTTATACAAAAATTTTCATAAAAAAAAACTTTTTTAAAATCTATGGTTTCTGAGAAAAGGTAGGCCCTTAATAATCGGGAAAACGGTCTATCACAATGTTTATAAATAAATGGTGACGTTACCTTTGAGAATAACCTAAATTGTCACAAGTCATTATTTCTAAACCACAGCAGTTTTAGAAAAGAAAGCCGAAAAGTGGTTCGCCTGACCCCCATTTACAACTTCCTTCTCTTGCCCTTTGATCAGCTGTAGGGGCCTACCGCTCTTTTTTTGGTATTTTTGACTTTCTCCTAGCACTCCGACACGGAATGCCAGTTTCATCATCCCCTTACAGTCCATCTGAAAATTCCCCAAACTTCCCAATCTTTTGTTCCTTCATCTCTAGAGTGTATAGACTGTGGAATCCATTTTAAGTTCCTTGCTAACAAACTGTTTTTACGGTACTTAATACTTAGGCTTTTTTCCCTCGTGTACCCAAATGAAAAAAACCAACCTGAAAACGGAACTTTTATATGCTTTTAATAAAATGTTTTAATATTTCAGCCTTTTCAGTTCTGGAGTTCTTCTGGAAAGATGTGATTATTCTGCTTCGGCCAAATGACACCTTTGGCCATACATTCGCATCTGCCAGAAAATGACGTTTGGCTGGAAAACTGGGCAGTCGAATTTGGCGATGCAAGGAGAACGAATTGTTGATTTTGCGTATCGCCGATTGCCCACTATTTCCACATTTTTCTTCTTCGACTCAGCCTAATTGCTTAGGGGTTTTGACATGTCAGTTTCGCTGAATCTTTTAACTGATTCAGTGACACTGCAGGATAATGAACTGAAAAAACCTTTCGTAAAAATGATCAGTAAATTCAGTTTTACTTAAATGAAAAGTAGGTCTATTTTTTTGTTCAGTTTGGCAATTTTTTAAAGATGAATGTAAAGGCCTTTTCCGTAATAAGCATCTTAAAAACTATTTCTTAATCTTTTTAGCAAAACGGAAACTGTAAATAACTTTAAAAACACGTTAACAACCTTTATCCATTTTCGTTTTTTCTATAAAAATCAGCCAAAATGCTTTAAAATTTATTCAGTTTAAATAAACGCTTCAACGTCATCGTTCCTTTTATTTTCATTATTACTGAATCAACTAAAATTTAATACTGAAATTAATAATAATAATAATAAAGTTCTGGTAAGATTCCTAAGGTGATTATATTTTCGGCTTTATCATAGATTGTAGCAAAACCTGAACAATTGGCTTTTGCCAAAAAATGTCCTGTCGGACAGTTTTTGTTATAAATGTATTTATCTTAAAACTAACGAAAAAACGGGTATCCTGGGAAATTTCCCCCAAGTACCAGATAAATCAAAATCATTGTATTTACGGTTTATATGTTGCAAAGTTCTTCCGGTAAAGGACAAGAATAACCAAATTCTAAATCTTCTACAGTTTTGGTAACTTGTATGATTTCAATATTTATGATGCTGAATACTTTGGCATGCTTCAAGACATTTTGGACGTTTACGATAACTTAACAAAGGTAGAGATTTGTCAGCCCGTTTGCTAGCTTTAACACACCTTGTCAGGAAATATTACTAAATTGCAGCTGGGATTCGGTATTTTACAATTGTATGGAGGTTTCAGACGGACTCACCGATAGTGGTTTTGTTGTGTCTTTAATTATGTCAGGCCATTGTCTAAAGCAACCATGTAAGTATCCAAGAAAATATTATAGTTTAATACTCGTTTAAATTTTAGAACAAAGAGTATGGAAGATGGGAGAGTAAAAAGCTTTAATTCGAAATATTTTACATCTTGAATCAAGCCTTTCGGGATTTAACGTCATGCGCACTACCAAATTAAAAATCGGCAATGCGCATGATACCCAGTCGTTAGTGGCAAAAATAGCCCTACCTTTAACCAAGCCCAAAGATAATGAAATTTGGTACAGATGTAGTATTTGGTCCCGGAAACCAAAAATACCAAAATCCTTTTAGATATCGGAAAGGGGTGAAAACCACCCTTAAACATGAAAAATTTAATATCCTTTAAAAAAAAAATAACGGAAAAAAAAGTCTCAATCCCTCTTGCAGTGGACTTTAAAGTGCGATAGAAAAAACAGCATGGGGGCGCCAATCCGTACAGCGCTGCTTGTATTTTATAGATTTTTTAGACCTCGAGTTGTACTTTTTATTTTTTGGTAGCTGATCTCGATTTTCGAGTTCATACGACCTAGGAAGTTAATGGCCAATTTTATTAACAATTTTATCTTGGAAAATGGTCCGTTTGGGGCTCAAAGCTGGCCTGATATCAATAACAAAACGTAACTTGTAATTGCGATCTTCCGGTCCGCGAGTAATGAAGAATTAATAACTTTCTAAACAATTTACATTGTTTAAAAAAGTGGAATAAAGAATCATGCCGGTATATTCTCTATAGGTTTTGCAGTCGCTGAACATAATTTTGGGATAGTTTGGCCTGAAAAGTTGACAGTTAATCATTAATAATAATTCTAGTGTAAAATATGTTGAAGGTTAATTTCCAACCTAAAGTTCATAAAAATATTAATCCAAAAGAAGCTGTAAAAAATGTAAATAATCGGGTAATGGGGAGAAGATATCGGAACATAAAAAAATAAGTAAATAATTTTAATTAAACCAAGATTTATTGAGCATACTGGTCATCTTCCAAAAATCCCAAAAAAATATCCCTGGAACTATCATCGCAAAAATACTTTCTCAGCACCAGCAG